>JAQZBX010097186.1:0-11719 GCA_029593785.1 Cabassous unicinctus
AGAAGGAAGGAAATAATAAAGATTAGAGTGGAGATAAATGGAACAGAGAATAGAAAACCAATAGAATCAACAAAACAAAATGTTGGTTCTTTGATAAGATCATAAATATTGACAAACCTTTATCTAGATGGATAAAGGAAAAAAAGAGAAAGGATACATGTAAAGAATATCAGAAATAGAAAGAGGAAATTACCACCAACCACATTGAAATTAAAAAAAAATGACAAGAAGAAGACAAACATCTGTTAGCCAATAATTAGGTAACCTAGATGAAATGAATAAATACTTAGAAACACACCATCTACCTACATTGACACAATAAGAAATAGAAGATCTCAACAAAACAATAATTTATAAAGAGATTGAAACAATACTCAAAAACTTCACAACAAAGGAAAGCCCAATACCAGATTACTTCACAGATGACTTGCCCCCAACATTCCAACTCTTAACTCCAATTCTGCTTAAATTATTCCAAAAAATTGAAGATGACAGAACACTCTCCAATTCATTATATAAGGCCAACCTCACCTGTATAGGATCATGCACAGGGAAATATACATATTTACATATAGGGAAAGTTTTATTGCTTCCTTTCCAATTTGGATGCCTTTTCCTTGGTATCTGGTATAAAGATACCATAAGAAAAGAAATCTATCTCTTATAAGTATGGATAAAAAATCCTCAACAATGCAATAACAAACCAATTCCAACAACATATTAAAAGAACTGAATGCCTTTATCAAGTGGGATAGATCCCTGATAAGCAAGGTAGGTTCAACATAAGAAAATCAATGTAGTACACTAAATTTACACAATGAAAGGAAAAACCCAATTTACCATCTCATTTGTTGCAGAAAAAATATTTGACAAAATCCAGTGACTCTTCTTGTTAAAAACATTTAAAACACCTAGGAATAAAAGGAAACTCCATCAACATGATAACAGAAACATATGAAAAGCTCACAGCTAACATCCTATTTAATGGTGAAAGACTGAAAGCTTTCTAAGATCAGGAAGAATACAAGGATGCTCACTGTCACCACTGTTTTTCAACATTGTACTTCAGGTTCACGCCAGAGCAAATGGTAAGAAAAAGAAGAGAAAATCATCTAAATTGGAAAAGGGAGTAATGAAACTTTCCCTATTTTCAGTTGACATTATCCTATGCTCAGAAAATCCTGAAATATCCACAACAAACATCCTGGAGCTAATAAATGAATTTAGCAAAATGGCAGAGTACAAGATCAACACCCAAACACCAGTACTGTTTCTGCAAACAAATAATGAACAAACAAAACAAGAAATCAAGAATAAAATTCCATTCAAAATAGGAACTTTAAGAATCAAATACTTAGGAATAAAGGAAACCAAGGATGTAAAGGACTTGTACACAGAAAATTGCAAAACAATGCAAAAAGAAATTAAAGAAACCTAAATAGATAGAAGAATATTCTGTGTTCATGTATTGGAAGATTAAATATCATTAAGATGTCATTCCTACTAAAAGCAATTTACAAATTCAACGTAATCTCAATTAAAATTTCAACAATCTTCTTTTGAGAAATGGGAAAGCTAATCAGACTTATAAGGAAGGGTATGGGGCTTGGAATAACTAAAGTCATTTTAAAAAAAGAACAGAGTCAGAGGACTCACACTTCCTGATCTTAAAAGACACAATAATTAAAACAGCTTGGGACAAGCACAAGGACACACAAATAGATCAAAGAAATTGAACTTAAACCTCAGAAATAAAAATTTATGTCAAACTGATTTTTGACAAGGGGACAAAGACCACTCAATGGGAAATGATAGTCTCTTCAACAAATGGTGCTTGGAAATCTGGATCTCCATTTGTGAAAAAGGAGTAGGTCCCCTCCCTCACCCTTTATACAAAAATCAACTAAAAATGGATCAAACATCTACACATAAATGCAGAAACTATCAAACTCCTAGAGGAAAATATACAAAAGCATCTTCAGGAGCTTGTGTTATGCAATGGTTTCTAAGACTTTGCATCTAAATAATTAGCAACAAAATAAAAATCCGATAAATGGAGCTTTATAAAATTTTAAAACTTTTGTGCCTCATAAGACTGTATGATGAAATTAAAATGACAACCTACACAAAAGGAGAAAATATTTGGAAACCACATGCTCAATAAGAGTTTAATATTCAGAATTTATAAAGAATCCTTAAATGTAACTGAAAAAAAGACAATCAAAATAATTAAATCATGGGCAAAAGTCTTGAACTAACTTATCTCCAAAGAAGATATACAAATGTCCATAAAGCACAGGAGAAGATGCTCAACATCATTAGCCATGAGGAAATGCAAGTCAAAATCACAATGAGATGCCATTTCACACCCATTTGAATGGCCGCTATTTAAAAAAACTTGAAAATAACAAATATTGGGAAGGATGTGGAGAAATATGAGCACTCATTCATGGCTGCTTGCAATGTAAAATGGTGCACTTCTGTAGAAATATTTTGGGCATTCTCAGAAAGCTAAGTATGGATCTACCATAGGACCTAAGATTTCCGCTTCTGGGTATATGCCCCCAAAATTTGAAAGCAGAGACTTGAACAAATATTTGCACAGCAGTGTTCATAATGATTATTCACAGTTTCCAAAAGATGGAAGTAACCCAAATGTCCATGAACCAATGAATGGATAAATAAAATGTGGTATATATACACAATGGAGTATCATTCAGCTATACAAATGAAGTCTTGATACATGTAACTATATGGATTAATCTTGAAGATATCATATTGAGTGAAACAAGCTAGACACAAAAGGACAAATATGGAATGATCTCATTGATTTGAAATAAATAAGAAAAGCAACTCATAGACTCAGAATCTAGAATATAGGTTACCAAGGAATGGGGTGAAAGAGGAAATGGGAAGTTAAATCTTAGAATATATAGGGTTCCTATTTAGAATGATGGAAATATATTGATAATGGATTGTGGTGATGGTAGCAAAACATTGTAAACATAATGAACTGTGCTGAAATATATGTTTGAATATAATTAAAAGGGGAAATGTTTGTATAAATGACATCAGAATGAAAAAATGGAAAAAATCTAAGGAATCATACTACACAAAAAGGAAGCCCTATGTTAAACCAGGGGTTATACTTAATAGTACAATATTAAAAATATGGTATTATCAATTATAACAAATGTTCCATACCAAGGCAAGTTGTAGGTGGGTGGTGAATGGGAATCCTGTATTTCCTGCACTTCTCTGAGTGGGGTGGGCCTTTCTCCATAAGCTGGGGAGAGTTAAGTCACACCCCACTGCTCTGAGGGGGTTGGTCCTAGTCCTCATAGATTAGGGAGAGTCAGGTCACCACCCCACTGTACTGAGGGTAATGGGCCTGTATGCCAGATATTAGGGAGAATGTTGCTGCCACCTCACTGTATTAAGGGGGTTGAGATTGTACAACAACCCAGAAATTTGGGAAAGTGTAGTCAACCCTAAAATGTTCTTGGAGGGTGGTGCCCTGTTGTCCGGTCATGACCCAGATGTTTTAAGAGGGTGAAACCAAAGTTACAGTCTTTGGGAAAGCTTGTGGACAGTGAAGGCCTCAATGATGCCACAAGGAAGAAAAGAAACCATCATTTTAAAGACTTTGAAATTTAATTTTGGAACTGCTGGGGACACGTGACACATGTTTATCTCCCAAATTCTCCTTGTGGTAATACAAATGTTTCTCCTATGTATGGCCCTCCTTTATATATTGGAGGCCAATAGCATGTTTTGTAAGGTTCACAGGTTTACAGCTAGAGGGGAATTTTACACCATGAAAACCTTTATTCCTATAACTGATTTTGATCTGATTTTGTACTTAGCATTGTTACTGAAATGATCTAAGGTTTTGGAATATTGTAATGTCCTTTTTAGGGTTCAGAGGGTGGAGTGTGGCAGTTTGATATTATTTTACGAAGTCCATAAAGAGAAAGATTATGTTTGTGAACTAATCTATTCCTCTGGGTATGATACCTTTTGATTGCATTAAATTAAGCTGAGGGATCTTTGATTAGATTCCTTGTTAAGATTGCTTTAAGTCTTTTCATTTGTCTACTTCAGTCAAATCAAAATGTAAAATGGTGTCTGCACCATTTTACACTCCCATCAGCAATGAGTGAGTGTTCCTGTTTCTTCACATCCTCTCCAATACTTGCAGTTTTCTGTTTTTTTTTTTTAAAGTAATCATTCAAGAGAGTGTGAAATGATATCTCATTCTGGTTCTGATTTGAGTTGTAGGATATATTGATATATTCTGCATATTAAACCCTTGTCAGATATGTGGTTTCAAAATATTTTCTCTCATTGAATAGGTTATCTATTCTCTTGTTTGAAAAGAATTTTGATGCACAAATGCATCAAAGGGCAAGATAATTAGAGATTAGTTTAGAATTTTGAGGGGGTCCCACTTATCTATTTTATCTTTCATTGCTTTTGCTCTAGTTATAAAGTCCAAGAAACCATTTCCCAACACAAGATCCCAAATATGCTTTCTTATATTTTTTCTAAGAGTTTTCTAGTCCTAGTTCTTTTATATAGGTCTTTGACACATTTTGAGTTAGTTTTTGTATATCGTGTGAGACAGAGATGCTCTTTTGTTCTTTTGCATATGAATATTCAATTGTCTTAGGACCATTTCTTGAATACACTATACTATCCCAATTGACTGACCTTGGTGACCTTGTCAAGCATCAATTGCTTATAGACTTCTGGGAAGATGGAATCAGAGTAAGCAGGCAAGACTCAATTCTCTCAGAAAAACAATGGAAAAAGGTAAAAAAAAATCTGAAGGACATACCTTGTTGGTCAGCAGACATGGACAGTGCTCTGTACCTCTTGGAGCGCAAGTTACAGAGTGACAAAGAACCCAAAATGACAACTATGAGACAGTAAACCTCCATGGTGCCTGGGAACAGCATGCAGCACCGACTCTCAATGTGCGGACTGGATAAAACCCATGGCTCCTTGCAGCCAACTGAGAAGGGAACAGATGACTTCCTCTCTGGAAAGAGGAAAGGTGTGGTGGAGGATAGAGAGGGTGTCTCTTTAGGAAATTAGGCCAGCAGAGCCTGCTTTGAATCTAGTCTCTGGTCAGACCAGAAGCAGGGGTTGAAAAAGACACCTCTATGGAAAAATTCACCTGAAAGAAGAAAAACTGCTTTTAGTTCTCTCTTATCCCAAACCCCTGGGGGACAAATCTGCACCCCATTACTAAGTCCCTGGACTGATTATGATAACTCAAGACAGGTAACTTTAAAGACTCAGAATAAGTTAACCAAAACTCAAAGAAGAGCTTTGAAAAAACCATTAGGCAAGAGAGAGAAATTGTCCATCAGGGTAAATTCAACAACATATTCAGCTGCTTAGACAGCAGCAAAAAATTACAAGCTGTCCTAAGAAATAGTAAGATATGGCTCAACCAAAGAAAGAAACCAAATATCCTGATGAGATAGAGGATTTAAGGGAGCTAATCAATGATAATCACACAAATCTCCTAAACCAATTCAAAGAGTTAAAGGAAAATATGACTAAACAGATAAAGGATATTAAGAAGACACTGGGTGAACATAATGAACAATTTAAAAGCCTACAAATAAAATTAGCAGAGCTGATGGGAATGAAAGGCACAGTGGGTGAGGATAAAAATACTTTAGAGACTTATGACAGCAGATTTGATTTGATCAGATACAGAATTAATGATATCAAGGGCATAACATCTGAACTTGAAAGACAGGAGAACAGAAAGAGAAAAGAATGGCAAAATGGAACAGGTTCTCAGGGAACTGAATGGCAATGTGAAACACGCAATCATGCAAGTTATTGGTGTATCAGAAGGAGAAGAGAATGAAAAAGGGGAAGAAAGAATATTTGAGGAAATAATGACCAAAAACTTCCAAACCCTTGTGAAAGACATGAATATCAATATCCAAAAAGGACAATGCACTCCAAAGAGAATAAATCTGAATAAAACTACTCCAAGGCAACTACTATTCAGAATAACAAATATCAGAGATAAAGAGAGAATTCTGAAAGCAGCAAGAGAAAAACAAAGCATCACATTCAAGGGAACCTATAAGATTAAGTGCTGACCCCTTATCAGATACCATGGAAATGAAAAGAATGTGGTATAAGGTATTTAAGAAACTGAAAGAGAAAAAGTGCCAGCTAAGAATTCTGTATCTGACAAAACTGCCCTTCAAATATGAGGGTGAGTTTAAAGTCTTCACAGACAAACTAAAAGTAACAGAGTATGTTACAAAAAGCCCAGAATTACAAGATAACTAAATGGAGAGTGCAGCCTTGAAAGGATAAAAAGGGCAAGATAATTAGAGAATAGTTTAGAAATGAAGATTATTCGGTAGGGTAAATTAAAGGGTAAAAAGACAGGTAAGAATAAGATATGAGAATGGAAAGTCAAAGGATAAAATGGATGATGTAAGTAATGTCTTTACACTAATAACATTGAATGTTAATGGCTTGACCTCCCCAATCAAAAGACATAGGCACATACAATGGATAAAAAATATGAATCACCAATTTGATGTCTACAAGAGACTTACCGCATACATAAGGACACAAGCAGGCTGAAAGTAAAAGGATGGAAAAATATATTCCACAAAAATAGCAACCCAAAAGAGTGGGAGAAGCAATATTAATACCCAAAAAATAGATTTTAAATGCAAAACTGGTAAAAGGGATGAAGAAGGTCATTATATATTAATAAAAGATGAAATTCACCAAGAAGAAATAACTATACTAAATATTTATGCCCCTAACCTGCGAACCCCAAGATACATGAGGCCTAAACTGGCAAAACTGAAGGGAGAAATAGATATCTGTACAATAATAGTTGGACACTTCAATACACCACACTCAGCATTGGATAGAACATCTGGACAGAGGATAAATAAAGAAACAGAGAGCTTGAATAATATGATAAATGAATTAGACCTAACAGACATTTATACAGCATTGCAACTCAATACAGCAGGATACACATTCTTTTAAAGCATTCATGGATACTTCTTCAGGATAAACCATATGTTGGGTCACAAGACAAGTCTCAATAAATTTAAAAAGAATGAAATTATACAAAACACTTTCTTCTATCATAACAGAATGAAGTTGTAAATCAATCACCGATGGAAAAAGGGAATATTGACAAGTATATGGAGATTAAACAACACACTCTTAAATAATCAGTGGGTCAAAGAAGAAATTGCAAAAGAAAGCAGTAAATGTCTTGAGAAGAATTAAAATAAGAAAACAACGTATCACAGCAAAGGCAGTGCGTAGAGAGAAATTTATAACCCTCAATGCTTAGATTTAAAAAAAAGAAAGAGCTAAAATCAGAGACCTAAATGCAAACCTGGAGAAACTAGAAAAGGAGTGGGGAACTAATCCCAAACCAAGTAAAAGGAAAGAAATAATAAGGATTGGAGCATAAATAAAACAGAACAAAAAAAGAGAGAATCAACAAAACCAAACTTTGGTTATTTGAGAAGATCAAGCAAATCAACAAACCCGTAGCTGGACTGATAAAAGAAAAAGGAAGAAGTAAAACTTCAGCTATTCACTGATGCTAATATCCTATATCTAGAAAATCCTGAAAAATCCACTACAAATCTCCTAGAATAATAGATGAGTTCAGCGAAGTGGCAGGATACAAGATTATTACCCCAAACTCAATAGCGTTTCTATACACTACTGATGAGCAATCTGAGGAGCAAATAAGAAAATAAATTCAATTTATAAGAGTGACTATAAGAATCAATTATTTAAGAATACACTTAACCGAGGACATAAAGGACCTATATTCAGAAAAGTACAAATCATTGCCAAAAGAAACTGAAGAAGACTTAAATAGATGGATGTACATTGGTTGTTCATGGGCTGGAAGAAAAAATATTGTTTCGATGTCAATTCTACCAAAACTGATTTTAAGATTCATCACAATCCCACTTAAAATCCCAACATCCTTTTTGTTTCCTAAGTGGAAAACACAGTTATCAAATTTATTTGGAAAGGTAAAGGGCCCTGAATAACCAAATGTCTTATAAAAGAAGAGCGAAATTGGAGCACACTCATTTCTTTACTATAAAGTCACACGTACTGCTAATACTACTGAGTTTGCTTACATTAATCATGGATTGAAATGATAAAATTAAGCTTAAAGTGATTATCAAGAAAAAAATAAAATAAAATAAATGGAACACTACAAGTGATAGAAAGGATGTGGTGAAATAGGAACGCTCTTTTACTGTTGATGGGAATGAAGAATTGTGCAGCGTTTGTGGAAGACCATTTGGCAGTAACTCAAGAAGCTGAATATGGAACTGCCATGTGATCAAGAATTCACATTTCTAGGAATATATCCTGAATAAATGAAAGGAAGCTTGCAAACTATTTGCACACCGATGTTCATAACAGCATTTTTCACAATTGCTGAAATGTGGAACCAGCCCAATTGTCCATCAACTGATGAAAGGATAAACAAAATGTGGTATATACATACAATGGAATACTATTCAGCTATAAGAAGAGACTAAATTGGAATGCATTTGACAATGTGGATCATCCTAGAGGCTATTAATTTGAGTCAAATAAGCCAGACATGAAAGCACATATATTGTATGGTCGCACTAATATGAACTAAATGAGTAAACTCATGGAGGTAAAACGCTAGAGTATATGTTACTAAGAAATAGAACGTGGGTTGAAAATGGGAGGTGATGCTTAATATATGTAGCATTATATATAAGGTGAATGGTAAAAGTATGGAAATGAATCGTGTTGAGTGTAACAGATTATAGTGAATATAACTAACACTGATGATTTATAAATGTGATTGTGGCTAAAAGGGCTAGTCTGTGGAAACTTATGTCAACTGAAGTGAAACAAGAGAATAATCTAAGGAATGTATAACATAGTGATTATGGTGTTGGAATAAGATTGTGGTTATTAGTATACACATAAGAATGTTCTTTTACAAAGTGCTAAGACTATGGTGATTGTAATATTCAGCCAAAGGGGTGCTGATGCAAAGTAACAAAAATCTGTTGGCTTTTATAAAGGGTATTTATTTGGGGTAGAAGCTTACTGTCACAAGGCCATAAAGCATAAGTTATTTCCCTCACCAAAGTCTGTTGCCACATGTTAGAGCAAGATGGCTGTGGACAGCTGCAAGGGTCCAGCCTCTTAATGTTCTGTGGTCCCAGCTTCTTCCAATATCAGCTGTAGGCTGGGATAAGTCTCATCTCTCTCCTGGGGCATGTTTCTCTCCGGGCTCAGCTGCTCTGTTCTCTCCACAAGGTCAGCTGTAGACTATCAGCCTGACCTACCGCCCCCTGACTATCAAGAGGGCAGGGACTTAACATCCTATTGACATGGCCCAATCAAATCCCTAATCATAATTTAATCAAGTAAAAGTAAAACCTCTGAAGTTAATACAATCTAATACACCCAGAGTTATAGACCAGTGTACAAACATAATCCAATATCTAGTTTTGCAATTCAGAACAATATAAAACTGCTAAAGTGATTCATGGGAAAAGTACAATTAATTTAACTTTTGCATGACAGTTAATTGTAATATTGTTATATTTTGCAGCAGTTGCAAGAAGATATCATTTCAATACTAAGGGACAATAGTAGGTAGGTATAAGGGGTTATGGGATTTTTCCTTTTGAAAATGTTATAAAATTGACTGAGGTGATGACAGTACAACTCTGTGATGAAAATGAGACACACTGAGTGTACACTTTGAATCAATTGTACAAAGCATGAGACTGCACAACACAGGGAATCCAATTGTAGATGATGGACTCTGGTTAACAGGACAAATATGAGAATGTATTCTCATGAAAGATAACAAATATATAATACTAATATAGGGTGTTAATTGTAGGTTTGGGGAAAATACACCAAATGTAAGATATGGGCTGTAGTTAATAGTAATATTTTGGCATTGCTCTTTCATAGTTTGTTTCAAATGTTTCACAATAATGCAAGATGTTGTTGGTGGGGTGATGAATTGGAGCCCTGTATGATAATATTCATGTTTGCTTTGTAAATTCACAAATTTTACTATACACATATTTTTATGTGTATATTTATGTATGAATTTTGACTTTAATACAATTTTTAAACTATCAATTTTTCTTAGATGTGAGGGTCTATTTCTGAACTCTCTGTTTGATTCCATTGTTAAATGACTATTCTTGTGACCATACCATGCTGTTTTGACCACAGTGTTGTTGAAATATGCTTCATAGTCAGAAAGTGAGAGTTCCCCAACATTATTCTTTTTAAAAATGTTTTTGGCTATTTGGTACCCGAATCCTTGCAAATAAATCTGATAACTGGCTTTTCCATTTCTGTAAAGTAGTCTGTTGAAATTTTGATTGGGATTGTGTTGAATTTGTAAATAATTTTGATTAGAATTGACATCTTAATGATATTTAGTCTTCAAATCCATGAAAATTGAAGTCCTTTCATTCATTTTGGTCTTCTTTATTTTTTAAATAATGCTTTATAGTTTTCTGTGTACATTTTTTACATCCTTGGTTAAAGTTATTCCTAGATAATTGATTATTTTAGTTGCTCATATAAATGCTGTTTTTTCCTTGATTTCCTCATTAGATGGTTCATTAGTACTTTACAGAAACATTACTAATTTTTGCATGTTTATCTTGTATCCCACCACTTTAATTCATTTATTATCTCTAGTAGCTTTGTTGTATAATTTTCTGAATTTCTATAAATATACAATCATGTCATCTTCAAATAGTGAAAATTTCTCTTATTCCTTCCAATTTAGATGCCTTTTATTTATTTTTCTTACCTAAGTTCTCTTGCTAGACCTTACAGTACAGCAGTGAATAACAGTGTTGAAACAGGGCTTCCTTGTCTTGTTCCAGATTATAGATAGAAAGATTTCAGTCTTCACCATTAAATATGATGTTACTTGTGAGTTTTTCATACATGCCCTTTACCATGGTGAGAAAGTTTCCTTTTATTCGTCTTTTTCAGTTTTGTTTTTTTTTTAATCAAGAAAGGATGCAAGTGTATTAGTCAGTGTTCTCCAGGGAAACAGAATCGACAAGAGATATCTGTAAATAGTATGAGATTTTATAAAATTCTCTCATGTGACCATGGGGATGCACAAGTCCAAATTCTGCAGGCAGGCTGCAAAGCAGGGGCTCCAGTGAAGGTCTTTGATGAGCCCCCTGGAGATGTTGGCTGTCCAAATTCTAACTGGAAAATTCTCTCTGTATGCTGAAATCACTTCTCTTTTTAAAGCATTCAACTGATTGGATAAAACATCACTCATTGCTGGCGGCAAACTCCTTGGTTGACTGTAGATGTAATTAGCTATCTATGCAACCAACTCACTGATGATTAAAGTCTATAAATGCCCTTGTATTATAATTAGCCCAGTGCTTGCTTGACCAAACATCTGGGCGCAATTACCTGGCCAAGTGAGCACATTAGCCTAACCATTACAGTCCATCCTTTGTCAACTTGGCAGCCATATGCATCACCTTAAACCATACTAAGTCTCTAAATAGAAACAATAACCAACATACATATATATATTTCCAAATAATATTGAACTGTCCTGCATATAATTAGAAATGCATTAATACCCTACAGAACAGGGTGCAAATACTTGGAT
>JAQZBX010097187.1:0-11719 GCA_029593785.1 Cabassous unicinctus
ATAAGCTTCTTCCTTACCTCCTCCCCTTCTTGGGCCCCCTCATAACCATTTTGCTTCTTCTCTCTCTGGGTCCTTTGCTCTTCAAGAAGCTTTTAGGTATGCTGCGAAAATCTCTCTTTGACAAGCCGGTCACAGTTCGATATCAACAAATGGCCACAAGCGAAAGTGCCTGCCTTCAACTCTCCTGTACTAGTCTAGGCACTCTTAGTCGCCTTAGCCCCCACAGGAGCCAAAACCCGCACCCGTTATGTTAACACGTCCCTATCCCACTCCCCTCCTCCTCTCCCCTCCCCCCCTTTTTTTTGCGTCTTTAGCCTTCCTCTCCACTGGCCGCCGCTAATCCCTATAAACGGCAATCCACCCAGAACCAAGGTTGCTGAACTGGTTAGTCAATGACGGGCAACTAGACCTTATCTGCAATAAAACTCTGGACAACCTAAGACAGGAGCCTAGCCAATTTTTGCCAAGGGCCCTGGCCCAATTGCTGCTAAGGCCTCCAATGACGGGTAAGATCCAGTAAATTGCACAGCATGGTCTAGACCTAAAACAGGCACAGTTCCCCCTCAGCCAACCAGCCTTCAAAAAATAAAGAAAAATGGGCAGATGTTGGCTATAACTCAAGAAATGAAATTTAAGTCCTGGGCGAGAAACGAAACTTAAGTTCTGGGAGAGAAATGAAACTTAAGTTCAGGGCAAGAAACGAAACTTAACAAGCAGCCAACAGCATGCACGGCCACTACCCTCCCCCTTACCCTAACCCTTTCCCCTGCACTCCTCTCTGTTGCCTCCTACCCAGCAACAACCCATGCCAACCTATCTCAACTTTGCCTGATTTTTTACCAATCAGATAACACCACACCACCCCTCAACCCTTTATATTGCACTGCACTTCCTCAATAAAGCAGACCTGAGTCACCAGCCTCGTCTCTGCAGTTTCTTTCCTGCGTCGCCCTCCACGCCGGATTCCCCCCACCGGGGGGACTGACCCTCCGTGGCCGAGCCACCCCCCAATTCACACCCTCAGGGACTTTCATTCTGAGCTCTGTTTCTGATGAAAACTTTGTGTTCTGCAGGCAATTGGGCATAAGTTCAGAAACCACTTGTTATCTAATCAAATATGTATTTTACAAAGTTTCTAGCCAACTTTGATGGGAGAAGTTTTAGAACTGGGAGACTGATGTTTCTCCAGGTTATCATTAAAAAGAAAATGGATGGGCTTTGGGGAGGCTGAGCAGCAGAGCCTGAGGAGGCCTCATGGCCAGCTTCCTGGTCTATTAGAAAGTTAGGTGGTTCTGGCTTATTAGCCAACAGTGAGACCTGGAACAGAGAGTGGGTCCAGAGGCCTGGGAGGACTATCTCTGTTGGCCCAGCTGCGGTCTGGTGTAGAAATTTGTGAGGCCAATTAATAATGCTCTCAAATTCACCAAGGGCCTCAGTCGGAGGATTCAATTAATTTCAACAAGCAATTAGGTCTCCTGAGGGCTGGGACACCTGCAGCTGGAGACAAGAGTCAAGGAGAGAGAGTTAATGGTGTGCCTCCTGAGCTGGAGCTTCTTCAATTAAAAATTTGACTTGGAGGGGGTGAAGGGAATGAGGAATTTTGTGACTTTCCCTGCCAAGGCAGCTGCCTGATTTCCTGGTCCTTGTGACATTTTCCTGCAAAGATCTGGCTGCCCTGCTCAGTCCTGGCAGGTCTGCAGTTTCACCAGAGCACACTTTGAAATCTGCTTATTTTCATCACATAGCTAAGACATTAAATACCCACATGCCCAAGATCACTCCCAGAAAACAAGCTTTCCCTCTGTTCCAGACAGCCCTGCCTATGAACTGAAAAATTCATCTCTTGAAGATGTGGCTGAACCATCTCTAGCTATGACCTTACTCATTTATTGGTACATTGATTTTGACCCATTTCTGCATTCACCCACTACCTAGACTTTAAAGGGAATAGATTATTTTTCCTTGTGTAGACTTTTATTGAAGCATAACATATATATGGAAAGTGCCCTCATTGTTAAGTATAAAATTTGATGAATTTTTAAGAACTGAACACCCCCCATTCAAGAAACAGACACCACCAGAAGCCAAGAAACCCCCAATGTTTCTTCCACCCACAGCCACAGGTCCTGATCACCTTCTGCTTTAATTTGACATTAAAATTGGAATTTCAAGCAAATGGTAAAAACATTTAAAGAGAAACTCTGGCGTTCTGCTTTCAGTGAATCATTCAGGTTAATCCTCCATCTGAGAAACCTAGAAGATATGAATAACAACAACCAAACCCCATTTGTCTGAAGGCACTGAAAGGTGGCAAGACAGTGAGTACTGCAAGGCTGAGAGTCAAGTAACAGGAAAGCCCAGAAAAGCAATCCTGGCATTTGGGACTATTTGTACCCCAGAGGTTTCTGCTGTTTCTAATGGAGGCTGAAAAGGTGAAAAAGTGCATTCAGGAAATATATGAAGGAATGACTGGCACTTACTCTGATGCTATCTTCCTTTGGGAAAGATTAGTTTGTTGTTTTCAATTCTCACAGGCACATGTTGGTGTCATTTTTCTGGAATTTCATGAATCAAAATTCAAAACATGCACTTTTCTGTTCCATTTTTATGATTCAAAGTTTTCCTGGGTCCATAGGAAGGCTGGGTCTTCTGGTTCAACTCCCCCACCCCAGACAGGGTGTAGGCTCTCAGGGTCACTATACTGGCAGACTATGGAAGCTTTTGTTGACTCCTTCCTCTGTGAGGCCTCAGCGAACTCAAGAGACCCTGAGGGCTAGGCTTACTTCACAGGTTACTAGTCTTCTGTCCATTCCTAGAAGGTTCTGGCAGAGGATCATATGAGCCCCCTGGGTCAAGGGAGTCCAGGCAGAGGGATAAATTTGCTCCCTGGAAGGAGGGGTTCTGGCAGAGGGTCTTGTGATATACTGGATGGAGGGGATCAAGGCAGAGGGAAGTGTGAGTCCCCTGGAGGGAGGGATCCAGGAAGAGGGACATGTGAGCTCCTCATTCTTCTGGCCCCTCTTGGGACCTCTCCTGGGGTCCTCCATGTTCTTTCACCCTCTTTCCTGAGGAACTTTCACAGGCTCTGATGAGGACTTCCTCTCTTCCTTCCCTTCCCTCTCTCTAGGCAACCTCACTCATGTTCTTGATTTTACTACCTTCTGTATTTCTATTTTAGATCAGATTTCTCTCTGGATCTCTAGGTCCAGATATTGAATTACCTACTGAACATTAACAAGTCTTCCCCCTGAACCTTCCTTCTGGCTCTTCTCTGGGTAGATGGTGCCCCCATCCTCATGGGACATGGTCCTTATCCTCCACACTTTCTCTTTCAATTTTTCAATGAGTCAATGACTTTGTGGTTCTAAATCTTGGTCATCTCTTTAACCACATTTGATTATGGTTTCCTTACTTTCCTGGACAAGTCTGGGGCATCATAATCCTTGCATGGGCTTCTGCACCAGCTTCCTAACTGGATTTTTTGTTTTATTCTTGGGCTCCTACATCTCATGTCCACTCTGAGGATAGAACAATTTTGTAAACACATAAATATCATTTTATGATCCCCACACTCAAGGATTTTCATGGCTTCCCAGTGCCCTTGAGATGAAGTCCAAGAACCTTGCCCAGGCCTCCAAGTCCTGTTTATCAGGCCCCTGATGGCCTCCCCACCACCCACCCCAGCTCCAGAAACCTTGGAATTCCTGTTGTCTTTTGTTTGGGCTGCCCATCCAGGAACCCCTGGTGTTATCCAGGTTTCCTAATTTTCACTTCCTTCCACCATCCCTCCATGGACCGAACTGGCTGCTTCTACGTTTCCAATCACTCTTTGTCACCAGGCAAGCCTATTCCCTCTAGATAGAGCAGTACACTTTTCCCCTGTTTCCTGGCTTTCCTAAGGCCCTCTTGTGCCACATCTGCCCAGTCCTCCAAGGTGATATGCTTAAATTCCCAATACTGACCTTAAGCTCTCTTTAGTCCACCTACCAGACCCTTCGCTCTCCCCTGACCTGACCCTCTATTTTCCCCTGAACTGACCTTCTACCAACCCCTTAATTGTCCCTCTCCCCTCCCCCTACTTGACCCTCTGCACAACCCTTACCTGACTTCTGTCCTCTCCATAACTGGCCTTCTGCCCTCACACTACCTTACCCATTGCCCTTCCCCTACCTAATCCCACCCTTCCCCTCACCTGACCCTCTTGCCTCCCCCTAACATACCTTCAGATCTCCATGCAGGAGTCCCACCATTCTCCCCTTTCCTGACTCTCTAACCTCTCCATACCTGATGCTCTGCTGTCCTCTTCCTTTATCCTCTGGCCTTCCTCTACTTGAAACCCTGACGTTCCCCTACCTGATCCTCTGCTGTGCCCTTACCTGACCCCTGCCCTCCAATCACCAGAACTTCTGCCATCCCCCTACCTGACCCTCTGATCTCCCTTTACCCAAACATCTGCCTGTTTCTACCTGTCCCCTGCCTTTCTTCTACCTGAACATCTTCCCATGCTTTACTTGAGACTCTGCCCTTCCCTTACCAGGCTTTTTGAGATCTACCTACCCAACCCTCTGCCTTCCCCCTACTTGACACTCTGCCTTCCTCAAACTTGACTCTATTCTCACCCTACCTAACTCTCTGGTCTCCATATACCATACTTTCTATTCTCCCCTTACCTGACTCTCCAACCTCCCTTACCTGATGCTCTGCTTTTCCCTTACCTGGCCTTCTGCCTTCCTATTAACTGTGACTTTGCCCTTTCTCTACCTGACCCACTTCCATCCCACACCTGACTCTTTACCCTCCCACTACCTGAACTCTGCACCTGACCCTCTGTTCTTCCCCTAACTAATCCTCTGATCCCCATGCACCTGACCCTCTCTTCTTCCCTTTCCTGACTCTTTAACTTCCCCTTACTTGATGTCCCTTTACCTTACCTTTTGCCCTTCCTCTACCTGACACTTTGCCCTTCATCTGCCTGGGCCCTGTCCTCCCCTTACCTGACTCTGTTCTCACTCTACTTGGCCCTCTGCCCTCTCCTTACCTGACCCTCTGCCTGTCCTCTACCTGATCCTTTGCTATTCCTCTAACTGAACTTCTGCCCTCCTCTTACCTTATCCTCTGCTCTTCTTGTATCCAACTCTCTGCCTTCCCTTGTTTGACCCTCTGTTCTCCACTTACCTGGCCCTCAGTTCTTCCCCTGACTTACATTCTGTTTTTCCCTTTCTTGAACCTCTGTCCTTCCCTGCTGACCCTCTGCTTTTTCATTCCTGACCCTGTGCTTTCCACTATCTGACCCTCTTCTGTCCCTTTGCCTTACTCACAAGTTTCCTGCCTTTTCCACAGTTAACACCACTTTCTATATGGGGACTTTTTTTTTCTTTTTTAGACATAGATGTTTCTTTATCTGGGAAAAAAGAATACTTGGGGTTAGTTACAAACATTTGGGACAAGATATAATTTTTAAAGTGATAATACCACAGATTAAAAAAAAATAAGAATGTCACAGAAGAGAAAATAGCAATACTGGGTGACCCACCCACCCTTTATGGGGACTTGACAGCAGATAAAAGAGACAAAGCCAGGTGATGAATGGATGGATTGAGACCACCAACACTCAGTGCTGGGCTGCTGCTGCCTCCTAGTCCTCAGGATGGCCCTGGGGGTCAGTGGCTGAAAGTCCCGGCAGGAGGTGGAATTCTAGTGGTCCATCCAATCATCCACAACATGCAATATATGGCCATCCATGTGTAGCAGCTTCCATGGATTCGCAGGCACTGGCAAAAGGGGTGTTCACAGTGGGGTGATCGGTATTCAGGACTTGGAGAGAATCAGTCACAAATCTGGAGGCCAGGAAGTGTAGTGAGGTTGGCAGCCCAGGTCCAGTGTGTGCTTAGACAGAGCAATAGCATGCTGAAGCCTATCACTATCTACCCTGCCTCTCTGAACTCATCCCCATCTTCTCCCTGGCTGCAGGGCTCTGACCTGCCCGCAGCCTCATTTCCTAAGCTGTTTCTCATTTCCCCTCCCTCTGAGGATCAAATTACCCTGCAGCACAACTGCCACCAGCTCACTCTTGAGCAATCACTTGTGAAGTTTTGCAAATAACTAACAACTCCATCAGTATAATATAAACAAATGCATTTACCATATGGTGGGAAAATTCACTGTGGAGCCTCAGGAGAGATTTTGTGAGTGATGCCTATGGGATATCCTACTCTGTTAAGGACCCATCTCCATCTCTTGAGAACCTTTGTGTCCCCCCAAACCCCATCTTGCACACCACCCCACCACACCTCCCTGCTGGACTATAAGTGAGTCTCTCTATAACATTTCATGTGATACATCCTGAACCAGTTTCATCATGATATTGCTCCGATAGGTCCACACGCTGCAATTGCCATCTTGAAATTCTTAATAATTTTTATTAATGGGCTCAGCATTCTCACTGAGCCCCACAAATTATGTAGCCAGGCTTTTGCATATTTTTGATTTATTGAAATTATTCTCTTTAGAAAAGAAATGCATGTTTATTTTAGAATATGTAGGAAGTACAGATAAGACACAAGAAGAAAATGAAAAATAATTTAACATTCTGTGTCCCAGAAGTGAACCTTTTTAACCTTGTGGTTTATGTCTACTGAGGACTTTCTTTTGCATAAATGAACAAAACAGAGCATCTTTTACATAATGCAGCACAACATGCTTTCTATTGGTTTGCTGTGTTTTTAACTTAATTTTTCTTATTGACTTTCCTCATTTATCCATCATTTTTAATGATGGACTTGTGTTCCATTGTGCTCCTGTCCCAAAATTAATTTAATCTTCTCTCCTTGATTATTGGCTGATTTCCTGAGGACAGACATCCTCCCAGTGAGAGGAGTGTGAGACTTTGATGGTGGCCATAAGACCCATTCTGAGTGAAAAATTAAGACATTGATTAAATTACTACATCTGTCTATTCCCAGCACACATAATTTTGGAACAACCCCAGTATTCATCAAACCTTTCATGTGAACTCAGACCAGCCCTGTCCTTCTGCTGAGCCCTGGACTCTGGTGTGCTTCAACCATAGAGCTCAGGCCACACTGAGGACAGTCCCATGGCACCTCATATCAGCTTGCAGGAAGCCCAGAGGTCCTCCTTGTCCAGTTGGGAATGTTTGGGGATGAGCTTGCTCCCCTGTGGCAGTTGAGGTCTCTGATACACCCAAAGACATTCACTTGCTCCTTGGCTTCCTTCCAGGCTTTCAGAACATCGGGGTAGGGTCCACTGTCTATTTGTGAGCAGACCACACACACCCTTTTCCTGAGATTGCAGGCCCAGATTGACTACTGCAGAGGTGAACAGTGATGGTACTGTCTCCTGCATGTCTGTGGTCCCTTCTCCTTTACTGCTGGCCCCTCCCCATGGTGAGTGTCTGCTGAAGCCCACAGGTGTCTGTGATCCAGGGACAGCCCAACCACCAGTCATCATCCTTTCCCTCTTACTTGATTGTTTTTGACACATTTTTGTCCCAGATTACACAGAGGCCCAGCTGGTAGGTGGGGAGTGCCCTTGTTCAGGGCACCTGGAGGGGGGCAAGGCCTGACCTGGGGCACTGTTTGTGATGCTTAACTGGAGCTGGTCATGACCCACATCATCTGCTGGGAGCTGAAGTTCAGCTGGGCTGTTTCCATGCCATGGAGTTGCTCACTTTGGCCGAATTTCTAGGCTCATGTGGGTGGAAGCTTCTCAGTGTGTGGGCAATATGTCCATGTTGTTTGACTGCCCACAGGGGTTGGGTGGCAGAGCTGTGTGGGCACAACCTGGTCCCAGGCTTATGTGCTTGTGGTGAATGTGGGCTGTACTTGTTGTGGTCTCCAGGCACAGGGCTACCTGTGACTTGCTCTGTTCTATGAGGATGGTGCACAGTCAGGCAGGGGGAACTCACCATCTCATTTCCACAACCATCATTGTCCATCTTTGAACAAGGAGTGGATGCTTCCTTGGCCACATGCTGTCTCATATACAGTGGGGATATACTGAGTGGAAGGCCTGTCCCTCTTCCTGCTGCTTTCTTTCTCCCCACTTTTTGGGCTTGCTGTGCCTAGTTTACCAGAGATGAAGGCATGAGGCCCAACTCCTGCTGTTCTGGCTGGTGCTATGGAGTTGTTCAGTGTCCAGCCTGGGCATGTATATGCAAAGAATCCTGGGGCTTGTCTAATGATGAGAACCAGACCCTCAGTGAACCCCGACCAGGGCCTCTGACAGCTGAGGACCTGCAGGCACAATGAGCAAAGATCATCACACACCTAGGGTTCTCAACTTTGTACACTTTTGTGCCCTGCCCCCATACCTCTCAGGGTTTGGGCTTTATACCTGGGCTCCCACTGTGTGTCTGTAACAGATCTTCAGATATGGGAGTGACTCTGAGGCCCCTCTTATCCCCAAGTTCCAGCTGCTCAATGGCAGCAGTGGCTGTGCAGGGAACATGGAGCTCCTGGTACAGGGAGCCTGGGTACTCTTCTGTGCTGCTCAATGGGACCTAGCAGTCCCCACCATCTTCTACCACCAGTTCAGCTGGTGGTGGTCATAAACAGGGAGAGCCATTTTGCAGGAGGCAATTGTCCCATCTGGCCTAGTGTGTTTTACTGATGGGGATGGATCCCAATTTGTGGAGCTGCCCAGCAAGCACCCTGGGGGCCCCCACCTGTATCCCAGGAAACACCGCCACTACCATCTGCTCAGGTGGGTGCAGGGCAGGGGCTGTGGTGGAGGGGAGGATTTGGGGTGGATCCTGGAACTTTGGGGTGGTCAATGGGGATGCCAGAAGAGGTCATTCAGGGATGGACAGAGGGTGAGTCACTCATGAATGAAAGATAGATTGAGATGGATAGTAGCTCAATGTTGGGAATGAAAGGTATGTGGGGGGCTAGAGGAAGTGGAGGGGGCCAGAATAAGGAGTGTGGCTTTAGGGTAAACTAATGACAGGGCTGTGCTGAATGCTGATATCCTTACACATGCACACCATGTCTTTTACCAGGAAGAATGCTGATATATGGATTTCCATTTGTTTTTGTCCTGCTTCTGTATTTCAGTTCCTTTTTTCCCCAATTGAGTAATCTTTGTCATCTTGACAAAAATCAGTTAGCCATATCCTTTTTGAAAATTTTCTCCACTTCCCTTGCCACCATCAAAATCCTTTCTCCATGCAACAGATATTAATGCACCCTATTCTCTACTCTCCCATTAGAGCTGCTTAATGTATCTCATACATCTACTGTGGCACTTTTAAAAATCATGATGCTTTTTAAGGAAATGCATTTTGCCTCTCTTTTCAGTTAATAAAGTTAGTGATAATTTTACCTTGCTGATTTCTGCTTCACATACAATAGTTGTAGAATAAATGCCAGTTGAATAAATGACTAAAAATATGAAGATAATAGAATTAATATCTGGTATTTAGAGGAAAGTCATCATATAAGTTTTTATTAAATTAAATTTTTCCTATATCTCTTTCACCATTAATCTAAGGTGAAATGTTTCATTTAATATATTTTATTACATAATTAAGTGATGTGTTTGAATATCTGTGTCTCCATTTAAAAATCATTATACTTGGTCAACAATCATATACCAATAACTGTGCAAATTAAGAAAATTAATTAATGAATCACACAAAAAAATCAGTTAGCTATAAATGTGAGGGTTCAGTTTTGAACTCTGAGTTCTATTTCATTGATCTGTATGTCTGTCCCTTTTCAGTACCATGTAGTTTTATTTTTCTTGTCATCTTTATTCAAGTATTTCACAGCAGTTATATTACAACTTATAGTAAATCTTCAAAATTCCAGAATTCAAAAATTAAATAATTTATTTCAAACTAATATAAAATGAAGTCAAATGCAAAATATCAGCTTAATACATTTCTAAATTGAACGATAAATCCAATGAGACCATAGTTGTTGAAATCTACTTAATCTACAAAGTAAACACACATGACTGAAACCAAAACGCTAAAGAACCAAATGTACAAAGTACAAAAGATGGAGGTACAAGCCCAAATTCAAGGTTACAATATGATTACAAATAATAATTATCATAACAATTGCATTCATCTATGGGAACTGATGCTGAAGATACCTACTGAATAGCACTATGCCTGAACCAACTTAAAAAAAAAATGGGAAGATAAGAAATTACCACCCCACTCGCTAAAAACAAAATCCAGTAAACCTACAAATACATTGGCATATGAGAAAAATCAAGTAATGAAAGGATGTAAAACAACAAAAAAAATAATCACAGGTGAGATTCAAGTTCAAAAACAGTTAACTCCACAGCCATCAGTTTCAACTCCAGTGTTGTTCCATCATCTTCAAAACAGATCCCATGGTCCCCACAGCCGAACATAAACTATTGTTGGGTTGTGCTGTGAAACATAATTGATCTGAGTGCAAGGTTTTACATAGGAGCTTATCATTTATAATGCTCACAGTGGGAAATAAGAACAGAGGTCAATTTTGTACATATTTTTTGCCAATGCTCTACAGCAAAAATAAGAACATAGAGAAAGGTAAACAAAATTGATTCCACTTGCATAATTTCACAAGATGCTTTAAACTATAGAACTCCCAGATATCTGTAAAATAAGCAAATATGGTGTAATGTGTTTCTTTTTGCATGGAAGGAGGCCAGAGGAGCTGCTACAATATCAGCTCATTTTTCTCCCCTTGGCGTTAGATTGGCTTTCTCTTTAACACCTTAACTGCTCAAAGTGGCAGCTCCTATGACACTGATGTTGCCTCCTATTTCTCCATCTACATTAAGGTTAAAATAAAAAGATTTGGTCTTATGGAAGCATTTTAATGCTGAACAAAAATAAATTTCCTTTGTCAAACTAACTGATGCCTAAAATCTTAATTAACTTGTACAAATTAGTAACCTACTAAGAACATGTGTGTGTGTGTTTTCCTTTCACAAGTGCTGCTCTTACTTGAACAGAATGCTTCTGAATTAGAGGAACTGGAATAAATATTTTTTTTTTTTAAATAGTGCAGCAAGAACCTGAGACTTGCAAAAAACCCTTTTGCCAGAAACTTGCTACAAAAAAATCTGCTACATCTTATTTCATCAAAACTTTAAATTCTGTAACAATTCCATCAAAATAAAAAATGCTAATGTATTAGACAATAAAATAGTTTGAACTGGTATGATGGTAATAAACACTAAGGAAAGCATGAAAATCTACCCAATAATCAAATTGGAGGTTTCAAATAACTTCCCCTTTAAAATGGTAAATCATTAATCATACTTGCCTACCTTAAAAATACAGTGTGTTTACATGGGTAGCATCTTGAATTATATGACTAACTGAATACTATGAAAACTTCATTGACTAAGTATAAAGAAAACAAGTGGTATTTGAAAAAAAAAATCCAGGTAGAATTAGAAGGTATAAAATGTAAATGCAAATGTAAAGCAGCACTTAGGATTACTGCAGGAGCAAAGCATGCTTCTACACCATGTAGTTTTTATTACAGTGGTTTGTGATAAGTTTTAAAATAGGGAAGTGTGAGTCCTCCAACTTCATTCTTCTTTTTCAAGGTATCTTTAGCTATATGAGACCCCTTATCCTTCCATTTAAATGTGATGATAATATTTTCCATTTCTTCAAACAAGGTTATTGGGATTTTGCTAGCGATTGCATTGAATCTATAAAATGTTTTGGATAGTATTAGAT
>JAQZBX010097188.1:0-11715 GCA_029593785.1 Cabassous unicinctus
TTTTTTTTTCCGTAAGGATGGGGGTCAGCCGACTGTGTTAAGCACCACAGGCAGGCTTAAAACTCACGAATCTCTATGGTTCAGTGCACACCATCGATCTGTCCAGATAGATGTCCCAAGCTTCTTACTCCACACACCCACAGCACAGACACCCGTGCCGCACCCTGTCCACTCTCTGCCATGATCTGGGAGCTGCTTGCAGTCGCCCTCCTAAGCCGACGCCATCTTTTTTCCCATCCTATATATATACTTTTTAAAGGTGCTTAGATTACCTAAATATTACTCAGAAATTACAGGGATTCCCATGTTCCCCACCACCAACACCTCCAACAACATCCCACACCACCATTCCTCATCCGTGTGGTACAACACCCGCAATGGATATACACATCCTGGGGCCTTGCCACCGAGCATAGACCACAGTTCACATCACAGACCACACTCTCTCCCACCCAGTTCTGCATGGTATATTCTGATGGAAAATGGCCTACATCTGTCACCACTACGCCACTCAGGACAACCCCCAAAGTCCCAAAAAAGCCCCTGTATATCAACTGCTCCTCTTCTTCCTGCCCCAAAATTGTCCAGTGGCCACCGGCTCCACCTCACTGTTACAATTTCTTCCATTGCTTGAATCACAATATGTCTACAACAGAACACCACTAAGTCCACTCTAGTCCACAGCTCCTCCCCCAATCCTGAGGGGACTGGGATGGTGATGTCCACTCTACCTCCAAGTGAGAGAGGGCTTATATCCCATAGATACAGTGGATGGGATTATCTTGCCTGCAGCTGCAGGCCCTCTCCATTCCCTGGGATGGCCGTTGCCCATCGTCGTCTCCTCGCCAGGTTACTTGGATGAGTCCATTGAGCTGTAGGGTCGGAGTTGCAGCTCCACCAAGATTCCAGGCACAGCTGGCACATAGGTGGGCCAGAGGATACAGTCTCTGGAAGTACACCTAAAAACTCCTGCATCACATATAGGTTTGAGTAGAAGGGACTGATGGACCATGTGCAAGAATGACTTGTTTGAGTCCAACTCTGTCACTCTCAGGAACACAGATGCCAATGAAGAGCCCACTAATTAGGCATCAATCTCTGGGGCTATCCCCACTTGTATAGGACCTAGGTGTCACCAGAGCCCTCAGGGTCCCTCAGTGTGGGGTGATATCCACTTTGGTGTTCTATGAGATCCTACTGAGGTGTGCATAAGCATTACCTCTGGGATGACCTCCCGACTCTCTTTGAAGTCTCTTAGCCACGTGAACTCATTTCTCTTTATTTTAAATTCCATACTAAAGATAATAAGTTTTAAGATCACCTCCTCAGGAAACATCATCAAAAAGAACATTAGAAGAACTGGTAGTGTCTGAGCAGTTGAACAAACTTCATGATTCACTAAGCACTAAAAGAACACATCTACTAGCATGCCTCAGATAGAACAGGGCAAAAGGGATTGAGCTTTGAAATAGGAAAAGGGGGCATCTCTTTCTGATCTAAAGAATACAACTTTGGGGCCCACTTACCGAGATAAGATGAGAAAAACAGACTCTAAGAGAGATCCCACTAGATTCAAAAGCATCCTTGAATCAAATCCATCGTAAATATGTAATAGAGCAGGGCCCAGGAAGCTTTTTCTGAAAAGGGCCAAAAAGTAAATATTTTAGGCTTTTCAGATCAGGAGGCAAACTCAGAGATATTACGTAGGTATTCATAAAACAAAAGAGAAAGGAAGGTTCCAAAAAAGTTTTATTGATGAAATTCAATATATAATAATTATTGAGTATATTATTTTATAATATAGGTATATTATGATAGACTGAATTTTGTACCCCAATTTAAGTATGCTGTTAATCTTAATACATTCTTATGTTTGTGAACTCATTGTAAAAAGGACATTTTGATGAGGTTATTTTTAGTTAAGTTTTGGATTACTGGAGGCTTATAAAGAGGACCTGGGATTCACAAAGGCCAGACAGCAGAGAATATCACCATGTGGTGGAGGCAGAAATATAAGCCAAGGAATCCTGAAGATTGCTGGCAGTCAGCATTAGAATGCTACAGACTCCGGGGAGAAAGCATAGCCTCACAGACACCTTGATTTTGGACTTCTAGCTCATGGACTATACGAAAACTGGTAGCAGGCCAGGTTTGGCCCAAGAATCCTAGCCGACCAATCCCTGTAGTTGAATATATGCTATACCCAATTTCTGCTTTGACTTTGGAGTGCCTCATATATCCTTGCTAACATTTTTATCTCCAAACATCCAATAGCCATAGGAAAAGTTGTTCAGTCTCACTATTAACCAAACAATGTAAAAAAACAAATAAGTTATTTGTTTTTACCTATAAGACAAGTGAAAATTAAAAAGGTCAATAAAACTCACTGTTGGTAAGGGGATGGGGAAATGGTCACCCTCATGAACCATCATTAATGGTGGTGTAAAGTGTTACATCCTTTCTGGAGAACAATTTGACAATATAAATAAAAACTGAAGAAACTAAAGATCTATGATTCATTAATTCTCCTTATATTGACTTGGGGTTATTTAAATAAATTATTGTGTATGTATTCAGTGCTTCCATTCAAAATGATAATTTAGAGGACGTTCAGTTAAAGATGTTAGAATTGTTACTATTCCACTTTCCTCTGACACTAATTTAAAAATTCCACTTACGATGAAACTACCAATCAACCACAACTTCAAATCACATGAAGAGCTACTAAATAAAGTGAAAGTTACACAAAATTGAGTAAAAACCAAAGCAGACAAACACTTCTGCAGCTCTTGGGACAAGAATAATCCTCTGAAGTTAGCATACACCCTGACTGCAAATCAGGGGTTTTCCCTTCAATGACAAGGTCTGTAAGTGCAAGCAAGTCAATGAATCCTGTTTGATACCAGGTAGTGGCAGGGGAGGTGGAGGTAAACAAGAAAAAGTACATATATTGCATTTTTGAAAGAAACAAGAAAAAAAAAGCCCAGCAGCTAACTCAAGAAACAGACATAACGAGGTAGAATGTTAGTAAGAACAACTAACATAATTCAAGCTTCTCTAATTCAAGCCATCATACCATCCTCACATTATTTTTCTGGAATATGCTGACTCAGAAAAAATGTCTCCATTTAAGATGAGTAATAATCAGAAAGAAATCAGCATAGGACAAATTCAAGATATTATAAGAAAAATAAACTAAAGAATAGGCAAAATATATATACCATGAAACAAAGAAAAATATTCAACAAACATTCTTCCATAAATCAAGCAAATGAACAAACAAAACAATTCAAAGAAGAGATATAAGGATACAAGGAAAGAAAATATAACAACTAAAAGAAATGACTCAGGAAATAAATAGAAAAGAAATATAAAAGTAAAATGCAAAATAAACACTGCTGAAAACAGGTCAGGGACATGAAAGACAGGTTTGAAATATATTAAGCAAAATAAAATGCAATTGTGAATATTCTCACTGTCCTGATTTTGTGATAATCAGGGTAGGCTAAACACGCGCTATATTAGAAACCATGCATGTGTCCCCACACCTAGTTTTTCTCCCTAGGTCTGGTTTTTGGAATGATGGTGATAAACTAAGCCTGATTTATTTTATGACCATCCTGTATCAGAAAAAAAACTGTAACTTTGGGTATCTTTGGTCAACCTTAAGAGATATAGCAGGGGGGTGGATGTGGCTCGGGTGGTTGGGCATCCGTCTCCCATATGGAAGGACCTGGGTTCAAATCCCAGGACCTCCCATTAAAAGTTAGAAAAAGAAAAATATAGAAGGCACATGGGCCACCAAGGCCCCACACGCAGGTGAGCTGCCAGGCCCCACAAGCTATGCAGCAAGATGATGATATAACAGGAGAGTGACACAAGGGAGAGCAAAGATGAGACACACCGAAAAACCAGGAACTAAGGTGGCGCAGGCGGTAGAATGCCTCTTTCCCACATCAGAGGTTCTGAGGATCGAATCCCAGTGGAGACAGGAGGAGAAGGATGAGAAGAGAGGGCAGGAAACAGACACAGAGTTGCCCAGTGAATGGACACAGAAACAGCAAAACCGGGGCGGTGGTGCTAAAAATGGATAAAAGTAAATAAATAAGTCCTTAAAAAATGTATAGAGGAAGAAGATATGGACTAAATAGTTGGTAGTAATACTTTGAGGATGCTCTTTTATGATTTGTTAACAAATGTTTCACAACAATGCAGGGTGTTTTTTGGGGGGATGATGTGTGGGAGGCCTGTATGATGTTATGCATGTTTATTTTGTAAGTTTACGATGTTTATTGAAAACTTATAGTTTATGCATGTTTATGTATGAATGATATACTTCAATAAATTGTTTTAAAAATAAATAAGAAAATAAAATGGAAAAGAACTGAAAGATTAAAGTATTTGTGAAAAATGACAGATATGGAAAAGGGATCCAAAATGTATAATTGGTGTCTTGAAGAAAACAATAGAAGAAATGGGTCACTTTTTAAAACTGAAAGGGGAACTCTGTATTTTATGCATGATTTTTCTGTAAACCTACAACTTCTCTAATAAAAAGCAAAAAATACCTGAAGAAATTTTCCTAAAATAAGATTTGAATCTTCAGAAAATCACTACCAAGGCACAAAAATGTAGCCTATAGCCATAATTTTTATTCAGGCACATCTGAAGAAATTATCATGAAAGAAGACAAATAAGAGAGATGGAAAATATGAAAGAAAAGTTAAATAGTATAGAGGATAGAGTGATAAATCTAACACAAACAAATCAGGAATATGGAGAGAAATAAAATAGGAAATTCTATAATTGAGTGTTTTTCAGACACCTATATTCAGTTTCACAGAGCCCAACAAATTCCAAGTAGAATGAACATACACATGTGCATGTATGCACACACACACACACACAGTATAGTGAAACTGCAGAATTCCAAAGATAGAGAAAACCATAATAGTAGCAAGAAGTAGAATGCTTAACCACTTTACCTCTTGCATTACCATTACTAAGAAGACCAACTACCCTGGCATGGAGAAGTATGTGGAAAAGCTCCTAAGCACCATATGTTTAAGAAGGAAAACAATTAGTCTAAGAATGGGTTTCTTGATGGCAAGAAATTTAAACAGAAAACAATGATATAGTATCTTCAATGTACTATTAAGACAGTTTGAGATTATTTATGAATTCCAAAAGGAGAGATTATGTCTGTACACTGGTCTGTTCCTCTGGGCTTGATACCCTTTGATTGTATTATTCAAAGGTTTTATATTTACTTGATTAAATTAAGATTAGGGCTTTGATTTGACCAAGTCAGTAGGGGGTGGCTCAGCATTGAGTCCTCTCCTCCTTGGTGGGCTGATATAAATGGGCATTCACTCAAGAGAGAAAAGGAGATACACATGCAAAGAGAAAAGCTCCATATATACCAGAATAGAGTACTTTGTCATCTTTGATCCTGCAGCCTGGAAAGAAAGATAAGCCATTCACCTGATAATTCACAGCTGACCTTGTGAAGAGGACAGAGCAGCTGAGCCCTATGCCAGTCTAAAGCTGAGATAGGAAGAAGATAGGTCCATGGAGCCTTAAGACCAAGAAGAATGGTTGAACCCTCACAGAGATTGGCAACAGACTTTGGTGAGAAAGTATCTCTTATAGTACCTTGAGTTGGACTCTTTAGGGCCTTGTAACTGTATGCTTTTACCCCAAATAAATGCCCTTTATAAAAGCCAACAGATTTCTGGTATTTTGCATCAGCATACCTTTGGCTGACTAATACAACTATAGAAAAATAAAACTTAGAATTCCATGCCAGGTAAAATATATATTTCAAAAATAAAAGCAAAATAGACACTTTCAGGCAAACAAAAAATCAAGTCTCATATAAAAAGAATTCTTTTTTGTTGTTGTTGTTGTTTTTATAAAGGTCATTTATTTGAGGTAGAAGCTTACATTTACCACACCATAAAGAATAAATTACTTGCCTCACCAAAGTCTATTGCCACGTGTTGGAGCATGATGGCTGTCAATGTCTGCCAGAGTTCAGGCTTGCTGGGCTCCTCTCTTCCCTCCAGGCTCAGCTGCTCAGCTTTCTCCACAAGACCAGCTGTAGACTATCAGGTGAACAGCTCTGTCTCTCTCCCTGAAGCCTTGACCTGTGCTTAATGGAGACTCCTCTGCTTCCTCATGTATCTGCTTCTCTGTGTGTTTACCTCCCAGGTTCCAGGATCAAAACTCCCAAGAGAATTCTAAGGGAGTTCCAGAAGTAGAAATCTGATCCCAGATGGGAGGTCTAAGATGCAAGAAATAACTATGAGCAGAGAAAGTAATGAATAGATACATAAATCTAAATAAGCAATAGCTATTGACACTATTTCTTGTGGATTAAAAATGAGGTAGAACTAAAATACACAATAATAGCATGAAAGTCAGGAGGGGTGATCAGAATTAAAGTGCCTTAAAAGCCTTTTATTTTCTGAAAGAAGATAAATTGATTAAATTTACATTTTGATATATCAAATGTGCATCTTAATATTTCTAGAGTAACCACCAAAAGAACAAAGAAATAAAGTATATAGAATCCAACCTAATGGGGGGAAAGGAAATGAAACATACCTATGCAATCAGTCTAAAAAATGATACATAGAAAAGGGAGAAGAAAAAGAAAGCACAAAATAAGGAGACAGAAATACATAGAAACATATTAATATTACAATCAGTATTGCAGGCCTGAAGTCTCTAAAAAGACAAAAACAGACTGGAAAAAAATCTAGTTATAACCTATTTAAAAGACAAATCCTAAAACATAAGGATACAGCTGGGATGCAAGTAAAGGATGGGGAAAAGATATACCAGGCAACTATTAAGCCTAAATAAAAATACTATATGTATATGTATATCACAAAAAATAGATATTAAGGTAGGAGGATCCACAAGATATTAAGGCCACTATATAAGGCTTAATGGTTCAATTCACCAGGAAAACAAGAAAGAACAATTCTAAACTTGCATGGACCTAATAACATAGCTTCAAACTGTACAATGCAAAAGCTGAGAGAATTATAAGGAAAAACAAATTAATCTAGTAGGACGATGGGACATTTTAACAAACTTCTTTCAATTAATAAGGCCAAAAACAACAAAAACCACCCAGTAAGGATACAGGTTTTAAAAAACCAATGAAGAGCTTTTGCCTAGCAGATATGTACAGAATATAATACTCAATAAGTTGAGAATATACATATATTTAAGCACATATGGCATAGTTTGAAAATCAACCATCTATTGGGTCCTAAGGCAAATCTCAACAAATTTCAAATTATATAAAATCATATGACACAAAGTATATGACCACAATTGCAATTAAGTTAGAAATAGTGAAACCCTTGAAATATGGAAATTAAGAAACAGGCCTAAATAACTCATGGTTCAAAGAAAGAAATCATAATGTAAATTTTGAAATATTAAGAACTAGATGCTTAGACACTAGATATTAAAATTTGTGAGAAGCATCTAAAGTGGTACTTAGAGGTAAATACATAGCCTTAACTGCTTATCTTAGAAAATAATAGAAACTGATCATCAAAACTAAGCATGTAAAGTAAGTAACTAGAAAGAATAAAATTTTAAAAATCCAAAGAAAACAGAAAGGAAGAAATAATAAAAATTAGACCTGAAATTAATAAAATAGAAAACAAACATATAGTAGAGAATATCAAAAGAGCTAAATCTTAATGACCTAAAAAGATACCAACACAGGGAGCAGATGTAGCTCAAGTGGTTGAGCACTTGCTCCCCGTATATGAGGTACTGGGTTCAATTCCTGATACCTCCTAAAAAAAGAGAGAGAGATCAATTCTTCCTTCATTGGTCTTTACACTTAATATAACTCCAACCAAAATCTCAACAGTTTTTTTTTTTAATTTTTACGTTTTGGTGGAACTTGACAAGATGATTAAAAATTTGAAATAGAAGAATAAAAGGCCAAGAATAGCCAAGATCTTCTGATGGAAAAAACAAAATAGGGCTTTGTACTACCAAATACCAGAACCAAGAGTAAAGCTTTATTATTAAGGCAGGGTAGTACTGGCAAATAGGCAAATTTACAGGTAGCATAATAAAGATCACAGAAACAAGACCAAATACATATGGCATTTTGATAACAGGTGGTATGTCAAATCAGTGGGAAAAAAATGAGTTAGAAAAAAATAGGCTATATGGGAAAAAATGAAATTGGATTTCTTGTCTCACACCACATACAAAGCAAACAAAAACAAAAACATACAAACAAAACAAAACAAAACCTCCACAGTAAGGACTTGAATGAGAGAAGTAAAACTTTAAAAAATGGTTAAATAATTTTCTGACCTTGAGGTAGGAAAAGATTTATAACCAAGACATATATAGTTAAACATAATATATGTTTGAAATTGAGCTGTATTAAAATTAAGAATTTGTTTATTAAATCCCACCTTGAAGAAAATAAAAAGACAAGTTGCATTCTGTGAGATATTTGCAAAGCTTCTGTGGTACATACCATTCGAAAATGACCACCATGAATGCCTCCCTTGCTTGTACATGCATGCCACTCAAAAAGTGGAGTCTATTTCCCCTCCTCTTGAATCTGGGCTTGCCTCTGTGACTACCTTTGACCAAGAGAGTGAAGTGGAAGCAATGATGCCAGTTCGAGGCTAACTTAGCTCTTAGGAGACCTCCCAGCTTCCACTTAACCCCTTGCATTACCATTACTAAGAAGACTGACTACCCTAATGTGGAGAAGTATGAGGAAAAGCTCATAAGCACCAGATACATGTGAAGCCTCATTCATCTATGACCCTCCACAGGCCAACACCAGCTGGGCCCACTGGTCTCCTACGGCCTCCTGACCCCTCCCCACTGAGGTTCCACAGATCAGATCTTCACCACCCTTACCCAAACTGCTGTAGCCACTCAGTCGACTCGGCCCCTCCTCAGGCCCCTTGGTCAGGCGGTGGCTCCAGCCGAGCGGGGAAGGGACAGTCCACACATACCTGAAAGCCCCAGGCGAGGGCAAGATTCCAAAGCCTTCCTCACCTTAGCCACCAGACCAACCATGACTCGCAACAGGCATCTGAGTGCCCTACCAGGCAGACCTGGGCTGAGGTGGAGAAGTGGGCTGGTCCCTGGCACAAAGATGCCAGGGTGAGGGGGACACATGGGCCAGAAGCTGGCACAAAGGATGTCGGGGTAAGTGGGAGACATGGACTGGATGCTGGTGCAATGTATTCTGGGGGAGGGGGTCAGGGAACAAGGACTGACATGTGGGTGAGGCGGTGGCCCTCTTCCTCCAAGATTCCCACCGGAGTGACTCCACATCCCCTTTAAGTGGTGAGGAAACAGTGTGGCCAATAAGGGTGTGCTAAGGCATGGTTGCTGAGGTTAAAGACCTCTGTCTAACCTATCTACTACTTGCAAGCATACCCTGGGTGTGGATGAAAGGTAAAAGAAAAAAGTAACTGCAGAACAGGCAAAGTTCTGGGATCTTTAAAAAAGGTGACTTACATTTTAAGATTTTCACACCCTGTGGCCATGAACTGTCATTAAAAAGCTCCAATTATTAGTGAAGGATTGTATATGGGAATGCAATATGATGGATCAAAAAAGTGAAAATTCTAAGAAAAATTAAATACATGTACATATATATGTATGGCCATATATATTATATGAAAATGCCCCATTTCTTTTTAAATGTCTTATGAGAAATTTAATGAGGGAATGTCCTAAAGTTCACTCAACTATTTATTCAGCATTTACAATGTGCTGAGCTAGGTACACAAAGCAGATGGGTCCCTTTCTTCATATTTATTGGTGTGGCAAAGAAGGAAAACAATGTAGGGATTTCTTGGGCACTGCTAAATCTAAAACTGTGTTTAAAAGAATAAACATCCCATTTTTAATATTTATATGCATAAATATATAACCATATCACAATAAAATTTGAGTATGGACTTAATTCTTTGGGAAGCTGTTTGGCAAGAGAATTTAGTTGTCTTGGGTGGGGAAAGAGATTATTACTTTAAAATGAAAATCGTTTTAGCAATAATGTTACCTTATGTGCCAATAACCATCCCTATTTGAATAAAATTAGCCAAAAATTTGAATCATAATGCAAGTGATCAGTTAACAAGCTGTCTAAAACAAAATAAGCTAAAGACATTACTGACAGCTGCCCTGAAGCCAGCTCCTTTTCCAGCCTTCCCTGTTTCATCAAGTAGCACCTCTGTCCAGCCAATTGTTTAAACAAAAAAACATGGCAATCATCCTTGACACTTCCTTCTCCTTTACCCACTGCCCTAATTCAATCAGTACCAGGTCCTGTGGAATCCACCCATAAATTATATGTTTAGTCCATCATTTTGCTCCATCACAAATAATTCTGCTATAGGAAGAACAATGATCAAACAGTGAAGTGAGCAGATGTTTTGGGATGTGAAGGCGCTACTGCTGGTTTTATGGGAATCCGATACAAGAGCCTAAGTCTTCATATATATACACCTTTTCTTAAAATCATGAAGATTTTCCTTTCGAACCCCTCTTTCAAAATCTCCCTTGACCCACTTTACAAGAGAAAAACAAGTCCTCACCCATCTTGAATCCTACTATGGCACTTTGCCCAGGCCTGCAGGGATACCAAATAAGGAACCAATGGGAAAAAAAAACTGGGAGGCAGCAAGACATCTCTTTTATTGATTAATCAAAACATTATCAGGCTTCCTGTTTTTCTCAGTTTCTACATACTTCTGCTAAGAATGAAGGGCAGATGTTGGGAGGTTGGGATGTCCTGATATCAGATATATTGTACAATGTGGGCAGTGGCATTGATGAGGACTTTCTTTTAATGGGCACATCTCTTCATACCCCAACTAGTGTCCAAGAAGTCATTGCTCTTAATGGAGAGTATAGAGAATGCAAAACAGAAAAAGAAAACAATCTTATAAGCAAACAATAACCAAAAAAGGGCAGGAGTAGCTACACTAATATCAAACAAAATAGACTTTAAATGCAAAACTTCTGTAAGAGACAAAGACAGACACTATATCTTAGTAAAAGGGGTAATATTTCAAGAATAAAGAACAAACACAAACATTTATGCACCTAACTAGGGTGCCTCAAAACACATGAGGCAAACACTGGAAAAACTAAGTGGAGAAATAGATGCCTCTACAATTATACTGGGGGACTTTAATATATCATTATCACCATTAGAAAGAACATCTCAACAAAGAATCAATAAAGAAACAAAGACTTTGAGTAATACATTAGAAGATCTGGAACTAACAGCCATATACAGAACACTACACCCAAATACAGTGGGATATACATTCTTCTCCGGTGTACATGGATCATACTCCAAGATAGACCCCATACTAGGCCACATAAAAACTCTCAGTGAATTCAAAAAGTCTGAGATTATGCAAAGTAATTTCTCTGACCACAATGGAATGAAGCTGGAAATCAGTAAGGGCCAGAGAACCAGATTAGACACAAAGATATGGAAGTTAAACAACACACTCTTAGACAAACAGTGGGTCAAGGAGGAAATCTCAAAAGAAATCAATAACTACCTTGAAAAGAATGAAAATAACAACATAACATATCAAATCCAATTGGGTGCAGCAAAAGCTGTACTGAGATGGAAATTCATAGCCATAAATGCATATATCAAAAAAGAAGAAAGAGCTA
>JAQZBX010097189.1:0-11714 GCA_029593785.1 Cabassous unicinctus
GATAAATAAAATAAATCTTAAAAAAAAAAAAAGCTATTGGAGCGGAGCAGATATAGCTCAGTGGTTGAGGGCATGCTTCCCATGTACGAGGTCCTGGGTTCAATCCCCAGTACCTCCTAAAATAAATAAATAAAGGGGATTCCCATTTAAAAACAAAAGCTATTGGACCTAATAAATGCTATTTTTATTTACGAACGCAGAGTAGGCTAATTATTCCTCAATTAATCTTCTATTTTTCTGATACATAGGAACATAAGTACCACTCACAATTTAAACGTCAAAACTAAAACAAAATTTTGTTTTAAATTTTTCAGTTTCAAAATATTTCAAAATAAAGCTTTGAGAAAATTTATAAATATCTGGGGTTTTCTGCCCTAAAAATTAAAGTACTTAATTTCTAGTCAAATTTTCTCAGTACATTATTCCTAGAATGAGATGGAATACTCAATATTAATAAGAAAGCTTCAGAAAAGCTTTCAGGAATGTGAACTACAAAGCAATTGCTATTGAAGACTCACAGAAAGGAGATATATTAAATATCTTATAGTCAGCAGACATACAATCCCTGCTTCTACAAGAGCACTGTAATCACTTGCTAGAAAACTTCAAACTTTACATGAAATACAGTCCAAATCTTTCACCCCATCCTCCTCTAGGAGGATAACTAACAACTATACTTCATTTTGGAACTCTGAACTTCAGTAGTGAAAAGTAGCATCCATAAGGCAATCAAGTTCTATTTACTAGACATCTACTACATAAAGAGAGGAAAATAAAGTTCTGGAGCTCAAGTTCACTCTCTTTAAAGTAACATAAATCCTATTAACACTTGAATTAGTTTAGCACTAACTAATGTAGTCTTTTTTTTTTTTTTTTTTTAAGATTTATTTATTTATTTATCCCGCCCCCCGCCCGTGCTTGCTGTGTCCATTCGCTGTGCGTCCTCTCCGTGTCCTCTTATCTTCCCCTTGCCGCGAGGTCCCGCTGCATCAGCCCCTCGAGCCACGCGGGCCAGCCTGCCCTCACAAGGAAGCCCCGGGAAGCGAACCCGGGGCCTCACACATGGTAAACGGGGCTTTATCGTTGAGCTACACCCGCTTCCTGTTGTGAGGGCTTGCTGCATCAGCCCACTAGGCTGCGCAGGCCGGCCTGCCCTCACAAGGAGGCCCCGGGAAGCAAACCCGGGGCCTCCCATATGGTAAACGGGGGCTCTATCGACTGAACCACTCCCGCTTCCACTAATGTAGTCTTAAAACAATTTATCAAAGGAGAGAAGCAAAAATGGAAGTAAAGTGACTATTCTGAGGTCGATTCTTAGGCCAGATGAAGGTTAATTAGACATGAAATAAAACTAAATCTGATGACCTGCTTGAGAATATCTGCTATTCTAAAGGGAGGAGCACAGTTACACAAGTTCAGATACACTGGGCAGAGTCCAGCACCACGGTTCAATGTCAAGCATCCCCAAAGACCCCTCAGTCCTGGGCAAACTGGGACTGTTTGCTCAGGATGTTTCCCAGTTTTAAAACTGAAAGCCCCAGGGAAACCAGGACATTTGCTCACTAGCTCAAGAAGAGGGAAGGAGAAAGCAATTCATTTATTAAGCACCTATGTATATCAATCCCTAAACAATAGAATGAGTTGACTGAGTTAGAGAATCTCTAAAAATTCCTACCAGCTTTAAATTTTTAAGAGTCTCACTGAAATTGGCCAGTGGTGTTGATCCATTCTCTTCTACTTGTCTTGGATGGCTTCTTGGAAACATGAGACCGGCGATAACTCCTTTCTTCAGTCTCCTTTCTTCTGGAACACCACACTCCCAGCTTTATTCCCACTTCACTGGCTGTTTCTTCAGTCTCCTGGGATGGCTCCTCTTCCTCTACCTGATCAGTAAACGTTCATGTGCCCCAGGGTTCAGCCCACTGTCTTCTCTATCTTCTCTCCAAGTGATTGAATTCAACCCCATGACCTTTAAATGCCATTTATTCACATGCAACTCAAATTCCATTCTCGACTCCTGATCCCACACACACATACTGAGCTCTAGACTTGTATACCCAACAACAACAAAAAATTACCTCAAACTTCCCATGGCCAAAACAGTACTCAATTCCCACTTAACTTCCTCACACTTGACCTTCCCTAACCATCCCCATCTCAGGAAATGGGCACCACTGCTCGTTATAATTACTGAAGCCAAAACCAAGACATCATTTTTGGATCCTCTTTCCCTCACTTGCCACTTTCAAACCATCAGTAAATCCTGTTAGCTTTATTTCTCAAATATGTCTCAAATCCATCCTTTTCTCTCCAACTCCAATCCAACTGCTTTAATCCAAGCCAGCCTCCCTCACTCTACTGCTATTCTTACCTCTACCCGCCAACCACACACACACACACACACACACAAACAGCCAGGAGTGATCTGTAAGCATCAAAAATAGGTAATAGATGTTTTGTGTCCCCAGTACATAGAACTGGTTCATAGATGGCACTCAATGTGTTGCATGAAAGAACGAACAATCATCTCCCCTGCCCTTTCATACTCCCCGACCCCTCACATACAAAATAGAATCCAAACTCCTAACAATGCCTTTCATTATCAGGCTTCCTCACCTCTCCCGTCTCCCCACTTTACTTACTATGCTCCAGGTATTCTGATGTTCCTCAAACTCCACAAACTCATTTCCACCTTTGAGCTTTTGCTGTTTGTTTCCTCCACGGGAACACTCTTCCCCTCGCCTAGTGTCTGGCTCCTTTTCATTATTCAGGTCTCTCAACTCAATGTTACCTCCTCAGAGAGGCTTTCCCTGATCAGCCTACCCAAAGCAGCTCTGCACATCCTCTACCATCTCACCCAGTTTCTTTTACTCCATCCTATTAACACTAGTTGAATTATCTTGTTATGAGTTTACTTATTAACTGTCTCCTCCCCACTAGAATGTAAGCCCCCTAACATAAGGGACCATATCTTGTTAAATAATATAGCCCCTGGGCCTAGTACAATGCCTAGCATACAAATGATATTTCTTGAAAGGATGACCAACATTTACGAAGTAGTTATTATGAGCCAGGCACGATGCTAGGTAATGATGAATTTGTAAAGAAAGGAAAATAGGAAGTGGAAGTAAAATATTACTATGAAAAGCAATTCAGTGTTCTTTTTATGTTGATCACTTCCATTCTTAATATGTAAGAGTGAGCCTAAACAAAAAATTCTACTTTTTAGAAGATTACTAAAATTATTACTACTCTTTCCTTAAAGTAGTAATAATAATGAATATCATGTTGTGGCTTTAGAAGCTATCTGGATGATCACATTCTTCATTTTTTAATGAACAATCTGCAGGAACTAATTAAGCTATGACTCAGTAAAATACATCTAGGAGCCTTCATGTATTCATCTTCTCAGAGTACACATACACATATTTCATCGAGTAAGAAAAATCCTGACTCTGTAAAACTTTTCTTTTCTCAATGTACAAAATTATTCACAACATCACAATAGAGGTTATCAACTCACCATTTATTGCTTGGCCTCAGACTAATTTACCAGCTTTATTCAAGGCAAGAATTCCAATTATTAATCAAGTTCATTTCACAATAGTCATCAATAAATTTGAGATTCAACCCCTCTTCCCCACTGACTATTATGAAAGAACATGTTCAATTGAGTTTAGGCTAAGGACCTATGTTTCATTGTTACCACAGTACTTTTAGGTCCATCTAATTCAGAACAACAGAAAGCCTTATTATTTGATGTAATCATACCAGTTATTACCACTACAATTATGACATCACTAAACAGCTGAAGGCAATGCATCAACTAGAAGAGGTAGATTTAAAGTGGGAAGCAATGAACAAATGACATTTCTTCAGCTCAAGTATTTTCTATAACATTTTCTTTTTAGCACACTTTAAAACTATCATATCCTACCTCAAAATGTTTCAAGGGTAGAATATATTATAGATATGAAATGACTGATCAAGTAACATAAAAGTTATATAAGAGGAACAAATTCAGTATAACTGGGTATTAATAAGTAGTCAAAATACTATCACTCTATCATACTAGATTTCAAAACTCCAAGGGAAATACATCCATTCTTCATCCAATTTTGAAATTAGTCTATATTTTGAACAAAAGGATAATCAAATGCACTGAAACAAATGTATAAAAGACACATATACCACTTGTTCTATTTTAAATTAGCTTTTAAAAATCACTTGCCAGGGAAGCGGGTGTGGCTCAATCGATAGAGCTCCCGTTTACCATATGGGAGGCCCCGGGACCGGGGCCTCCTCCTGAGGGCAGGCCGGCCAGCGACCCGCGGTGGGCTGACGCAGCAAGACCTCACAGCAAGGGGGAGATAAGCAGACACAGAAAAAGCACACAGCAAATGGACACAGCAAACACAAGCAGCAAGGGGGGAATAAATAAATAAATAAATAAATAATTTTTTTTAAAAATCACTTGCCAATAGAAAAAACGGCTTGAAATTAATCATTGCATGGAAATATAGAAAAACAATATTCACTTTATTTTCATTTATAACATTTACTCTATAAAGCTGAAAAAATGTGGGTAAAGCCAAAACAAAACCAAGTCCTAAAGCAAAGGCCAAAAGTTCAGAATTTTCCAAAGCACACTTCATATTCCCATTTATTCTTTTACTGTCATTTCCTTAAAAAGAACGTTTCCTCTGATTTTGTAGAAAGCTGGTTCTAAATTACCCTTGGTTTTTTCCCTTTGTATAAACAAACTAGTTTTAAGACACCTAGAATTAACCCCATATATTGAGATAAACTCACTTAAGTTATTTACTTATTATGCCTATCTTCACACAGGCCCTCAGACCAAAAAGACTGCTGATAAATTCAATCAGAAGATTAATTCCCCTTTGTTTTCAGACAAGCCCTAAAATTGCTAAAATTAGCCAAAAGATATACTGGATAGTATTTCAAGCACAAAAATTTCTCCAAATTCTCAGAAAGGGAAAGAAAATCCCCACATGAATCAATTCAGAGGTCATTATCTTGACCTTCACCATCTGTTCATTTGCTAAAGAAACCATACTTGAGATTTTCAACAAAGGTATAACTTTAAAAAACTAATTAAAAACAATTTTAAATATGTGTCTTTGCTCACAAAGAGATTAAAGAAATATAATAATTATATCACTAATACTGTAAAAAAAATCCATTCTCAGCATATGGCTGAGAAAAATTTTTATTGAAAAGACATGCCCTGATTTATCAATGTCAAAGTTGAAATAAAATACATGCTCTTGGAAAGATATACTGTCTAAATTCCTTAAAGTACTAATATTTATAAAGTATCTTCTTCCACTATATTCTATGTCATAGCAAAGGACTGAGGACTCTTCTAAACTCCACTCTGATATTTTCTTCTTCACAGAAAACAATAGAAAAATGGATACAATGCTTCAGCGATATACCTCCAAACAACCCATTATTACAAATAAATGTTAAGAGGTTAGATTACAAAAGACATTACAGATGGTTTTTGACATGTACAGATAATTGAAACCACTCCTTCATGCCCCTAGGGATAATGAAGTGTCTTCTCACTCACTGAAGTTAGATTGCTGGGTCTGTGAAGACTCAGTAAACATCACAAACCTCTAAACTGCTGTCTCCTCTTCTTAGGACAAATAGTACACGTTTTAGAAAAAAATAATTCCCTACTTATATATTTTAATAAACTCACCTACATTAAGTTCTGTTTTTTCTAAAAGTGCACTAAATTTATGAGAATGATTTCAAATCCAACTCCAGAATTTTAAAATTTATTTGTCTTAAAAAACATCACAGGGAGGGGGAGGGGTGAGGTGTATGGGAATCCCTTATATTTTTGCTGTAACATTTATGTAATCTAAAACATCTTAAAAATAAATAAATAAAAATAAAGTAAAAAAAACTTTCCAAAACTAAAAAAAAAAAAAAAATTCACAAATTTCTAAACTACCATAAAATTGCATATTTGAAATTTTATTAGTAATCGAGTTTGTGCCTGAAGTTTTTTAAATAGCAGAGAATATTACCAGCAAAAAACCCCTTCCAAATGCTGTTTCTGCTTTTTTGTTTTTTGTTTTGGTAAACAATGGCTTTGAAAATATACAAAAATGTCTCTAAGTTACAGAAGTCCAGCTCACTTTATGGAACAAGATTATGTAACAGGGATCCCAGAACCACCTAAAATTACAAGAAAACTTTTGTGTATGTACATAAGGGTATTTTTTTCCTGTATAAAAGGTCCATATAACGTTTAGCTTCTGGAAGGGGTCCAAATCTCAAATAAGACTAAAATATGTGTAATGACCATCATCGTTAGATAATTTTATCACAGGAACCCAAGCCTTGATTTTTTAGCCTCATTAAAATTAGGGGAGGATTTATCAGGAATTGACGGCTCCTACACAACTTCTGAGCGATGCAAGCATGAAATGGCTGTCCTACACAAACATCCCCCTGCACAAGGAGCGCAACAAACCCTTAATTTTCCTTGAAAGGGCTAGGGAGATGCAAACGGATTAACGCTCCCATTGCTCAAAGGTCGAACGGCTCTTGCAGGACCCCCTACGACCAGTGGCTGGGTGACAGCGACCCGGTTTCTATGAGGGACTGGGGTCCCCTAGGGCGTCACTTAGACATCAGCAGCAGCCTCCTCCGGCCCCAAAACGCGCCCTAGTGACTTCGGTGCCAAGGGCCGCCCGTGGGGGACCAAGGCACACCCGACAGAGTCCGGCGCCCCCGCAGAGGTGCAGCAGGCGCCGAGCCACGGCCCCTGGGAGGTGCGGCGGCCGCCGTCGCCGCCGCAACACGGTCGCAGCGACCTTTCCGCCCGGGTCTCCGCCAGCCGCAGGCAAGCCCCGTCATCGATGTCGGTCACAAACCCACGAGGGAAGGAGAGGAGGAAAGACAAAGCCCAACCGGAGGAGGCCCGGGCGGGCTGGAGCTGGGGCCGCGGGGGCTGCGGGGGTGCCGGGCGGGCAGGGCCGGGGACGCGGCCCGCCAGATGTCAGCCCGCCGGCCCGGGCGGCGGCAGCCGAGAGAAACCGTGAGGAAATGAGACTAGAGGGCGCGCGGCGGGCTAGGGGAGGCGGCCACGACGAAGCCAGGCTTGAAGAGGGTGGGGACCCCCGCCCCAGCCGGGAGAACTGTCCCGCTGCTTACCCGCCGGGAAGCTGCGGGCTTCGCCGGGGCTGTCCGGGCCGCCGGCCTCCGGGGCCAGGAAGCGCCCCCACACCGCGGACGACAGGGCCGGGGGCGCCCGACTCCCCACGTCCATCCTCCCCCGCCTTCTCCTCCGGCTTCTTGGGCGGCGGAAACTTGTACGGAGCCTGGGCCGCGGCGGCACCAGGGACGGCGGGCGGGCGGGTTAACGGTTGTTCAGCGGCTGGCGGGGAGCGCAGGGGCCTGCTTCGCCGCGGGGGCGACTGCCATGGCCGAACCGGCGGGGCTAAGGCCGGGCCGGGGAAGCGGCGGCTCCACGGTGGCTGCGACTCGATTGGCGGCTCAATCCCCGGCTGAGCCTGGGCTCAAAGGCTCTAGCGAAGTTGCAGCTGCGGCTTCTCTCCGCCCCCTCCGCCTGCCCGGGGAGCCCGAGCCCGAGCCGGGCCCGGGCGGGGGCGGGGCCTGGCGGGGGCGGAGCCTCGGGCGCTTGCACGAGGCGTGCGCGGGCGGGGCGGGAACTGTGGACCTGGCGCCGGTGGGCGCCGTTGCTCGGTTTGGCAGTGCTAGCGGCGGCTAGGCGGGGCGGGCCCACCGGCCTTAACCCTTCTTCCCCGTTCCCGGAACCCTGAGTGATGAGAAGGGGGTGGTAACTGGGCCCGGGAACCTCTCTTGCGTTCCCCAACTCCCCAGGGTAATCCCTCAAGCCCGGAGCACCCTTCAGGAAGAGGCTTGGAGGACGCTGCCTCCACATCTCAGCTGCTTGAGATAGAGGTTAACCTTGGAGGGCCTCCAGCCTCATCGAGGACTGGGATTGGGATTAAGACCGTCATTATCCATTCCACTAATATCGTTTATAGCACGGCAGGCGGATTAGAACAGAGGTCATTTTCCTCAAAGGAATAATGGCGACGGGGATGAGGAGAACCGGTACCAAAATATGACACGCGGGAAACGGTAGAGACGGCGAAAGGGCCTGAGGATAATCAGGACCAGAAGGGTTTAAAGTAGGACCTACTTTAATCTAGTAGCCCAGCAACCAGAAAGGAGCCCAAATGGGACCAAAGTATGTAATGAGAGTGTCTTCCTCCTCGTCCTGGTCAGTTCCATACCCTCAACTACCCCTCACCTCAAGAGCCAGAGTGTGGTCATCCTGATGGACAGAAGGGTGCAGCATTCCTTAAATTTCAATCTTCTCGTTGGCATTTAGATACAAAATAGTTCACTTAATATTAGTCCAGCACCTGGCAGGCTCTGCGCTAAACAGATCAAAGGTAAAGCAAAAAGCAAGTCACTGCCTTCGCAGGGCTTTGAGACCAGTGATGCTTTTGCCTGCCTTGGAAGTTTGCTAACAAAAGGCCTCTTTGGCCTTTTTTCTTAAAGGCACTGAAATTGAGAAATACTGAGAGGCTGAGTTTTATGTAGGGTATATTTTCCCCTCTGCTGGGCTTCCAGAACATTCAATATATAATTTATCACTTACCACATCTGTGTCGTAATTTATCTGATTGCAGGTTTACATTTAATCTCTCTCCCATGGAGTTCCAATTATTTCTCCAAATCATGAGATGTTGACCAAGAGTCAAATGTTTCTGATAATAAAAAGTGACAAACATGAAAGAATGTAATTGGTTCCTTTTTCTGATTTAAATGTGCATTAGCTCCCTTTAAGTGACACTTGGGGAGCCTGATGTAGCTCAAGTGGTTGAGAGCCTGTGGGTTCCATCCCAGTACCTCCTAAAAAAAAAAAATTTTTTTTAAATAAAAGTGACACTTGAATAGGATAGGTTCAAGAAAAAACAAAGTAAATTCCAAAAAGAGAATTATGAGATGCTATAACACTATATCAAATTATACTTTTTTCATGATTTTATCACTATAGTTTCACATTAGGAAATGTGTGAAATATTACAGACATATCTTGGTCTTTTGTGAGTTTGAAATATACTTGTTATTTCTAAACTGCCAGTTTCCACTCAATTCTAAATATAATTTAAAGAAATAAAATCATTTCCTCGGGTTTTCTACATGTTTTTATCAGCATGAAGGGCGTGCCACTACACACCAAAAAAATGTGAAGCAGAGGCTAAATAGAATATTTCAATACTTATTACAGAATAAAAGCAAATAGTAAATAAATGTTGCTATTTTAGAAGTTCATACCATAAAATGTTTGTGTTTTTACTAAATTAGACTTGAGAGAATAGAGGGCTAATGCAATTAAAATAACTGAAATACTGAGAATATTATATAAATATATGAAATAATCCATAACCATTGAATCTTTTAATCACATGAATTCTGAGTACATATTGAATTGTGGTTTCCCCCACATCCATGGTACAACCAAGTATCCATGGTTCTCAGAATGATTAAAATTTATCATAGCACACAATTGAGAGCCATTCTACATAACCACTAGCAAACCCAATGCTGTAAACTGACATCTTTCTTTTGTTGTGATAATATATATAGGTCACAAGGAGAATCTTATAAGCACAGACATTTCTTATTGATCTTTAGTATCTTGTTCTATTGAGCAGAGATAATACACGTAATGAAAATAGTGTCTTATGGATGTGTATATGTGTATTTATGTGGGTTTATGGCTACTCAAGTGAAATTTAGATAATGTTTTGGAAGGGGACTTTTTTTGTATTTTTTGTTGTTTTTACTTGGTTTTTTAGAGGGGACTTTTTAAGAATATAAACTGGATCACAGAGAAACTATATGCCAACAAATGAAACAACCTAGATGAAATGGACAAATTCCTAGAAACACACAACCAACCTACACTGACGCTACAAGAAATACAAGAATTTAACAAACAAATCATATTTAAGGAGATTGAATCCATCATCAATAATCTCCCAGCAAAGAAAAGTCCAGGACCACATGGCTTCACAGGTGAATTCTACCAAGCATTTCAAAAAGAATTAACACCAATCCTGTTTAAACTCTTCCAAGAAATTGAAGAGGAGGGAAAATTACCCAACACTTTATGAAGCCAACATCACCCTAATACCAAAGCTAGATAAAGATTCTACAAGAAAAGAAAATTACAGGCCAATCTCTCTAATAAACATAGATGCAAAAATTCTCAACAAAATACTTGCAAATTGAATCCAACAGCATATCAAAAGACGTGCACATCACAACCAAGTGGGATTTATTCCTGGTATTTCTTATGTCTCAACACAAGAAAATCAATCAATGTAATACACCTCATTAACAAATTGAAGGAAAAAAACCACATGATCATCTCAATTGATGCAGAAAAGGCATTCGACAAAATCCACCATCCATTTTGGTAAAAACACTTCAAAAGGTAGAAATAGAAGGAAAATTCCTCAATATGATAAAAGGCATATATGAAAGACCCACAGCCAACATCATATTCAATGGGGAAAGGTTGAAAGCTTTCCTTCTAAGATCGGGAACAAGACAAGGATGCCCACTGTCACCATTGTTATTCAATATTGTACTAGAAGTTCTAGCTAGGGCAATTAGACAAGAAAAAAAAAAAAATTAAAGGCATCCAAATAGGAAAAGAGGAAGTAAAACTCTCATTGTTTGCGGATGACATGATCCTGTGCTTAAAAAATCCTGAAATATCCACGACAAAGCTACTTGAGCTAATAAATGAGTTCAGCAAAGTGGCAGGATACAAGATTAGCATGGAAAAATCTAATGTTTTTGTACACTAGTACTGAACAACCTGAGGAGGAAATCAGGGGAAAAATTCCATTTTCAATAGCAACAAAAAGACTGAAATATCTAGGAGTTAATTTAACCAAAGAAATACAGGACGTATATGCAGAAAACTACAAAACAATGCTAAAAGAAATTTTAAAAGACCTAAACAAATGGAAAGACATTCTTTGTTCATGGATTGGAAGAATAAGTATCGTGAAGATGTCAATCTTACCCAAACTGATTTATAGATTCAATGAAATACCAATCAAAATCCCAACAGCTTACTTTACAGAATTAAAGAAGGCAATTACCAAATTCATCTGGAAGGGTAAGTGCACCCGAATAGCCAAAAGCATTCTAAAAAAGAAGAGCACATGGGAGGGATTTCACTGCCTGACCTTGAAACATTACAAAGCTACAGTGGTCAAAACAGCATGGTACTGTTCTATTCCACAGTTCTATAGTTCTATTCCACGTCAATCAGTGGAATAGAATTGAGAACCCAGAAATAAACCTTTACCTATACAGTCAACTGGTTTTTGACAAACCTACCAAGTCCATGCTAACGGGAAAAAACAGTCTCTTCAACAAATGGTGTTGGGAGAACTGGATATCTATAACCAAAAGGATGAAAGAGGACCTCTATCTCACCCCCTATACAAGAATCAACTCAAAATGGATCAGAGATCTAAATTAAAAAGTCAGGACCATAAAACTACTAGAAGAAAATGTAGGGAAACTTCTTCAAGACCTTGTAGGGAAGCGGGAGTGGCTCAGTCATTAGAACCCCTGTTTACCGTATGGGAGGCCCCGGGTTCGCTTCC
>JAQZBX010097190.1:0-11718 GCA_029593785.1 Cabassous unicinctus
TAATAAGAATGGTGTGTAAGCTAATATTTGAGTTAATACACAGGCAATCTGATGCTACCTAATTGTGAAAGGTAGATAAAAGAGGCCCTTGGTACCCAAGGGTAATTGGTACTGGAACCTATTTAAAACAGGGCCAAATATTTCATAGTAAATGTTGAAAAAATAAAGGGTTTATTGCAACTTAATCTGAAATATAAAACTAAAAGTTACAAAAATTAGTTCATTTTTAAAAATAGTTTATGATTTAGCTTATATCCTTTAATTTTATTTTTTTGGCTTATCTTTTCTGACTACACAACAGTACATCTTTAGCTCTGAAATTTGCAACATGATAATAAAATGGGTTGGTCATTTTTGTTTTGAAAGCTTGAATGATTTTTTCAAAGGCTTCTCAATGTTTTTTGAAGTGCTTGCCTAGAAGTCATCATCCTTTTTTCTCCAATTGTTAATTCTGCTGGATATTTATCTGTCAACAATTTTGTAGTTGATTTAAACCATTCTCCTGTACTTTCATGGACATCTTATCTTGCATCTGTTCCAAGTTGTGCAAGTTCATTTTAATTTGTGTTATAAATGCATTGTATTAGTGAGAGAGTGACAAAAAAAGATGCTGATATAATGGGTGGAATAGATAACTAGAGTTAGAGAGATTTGGTGAGTACAGCCTAATTTGATGAGTGATCAGCTCATTAGTGAATATTTTATTGTTTGGCAACTTTTGCTTCCTTCCCCATGCTGCCTTGATATGATGAGTATTTGGTTACTGAGGATCCCCTGTAATGTCTACACTGCAAATTGTTTTGAGGATTAAATGTAACTAGGTCGGAGGATATATTTAGATGTAAAAAAGCATCTAGCATAGTGCCTGAGCAAACGGAAGTTGATCAATTGATGTATGTTAAATCTGAAATGCAGAAGTTGGAGGAAAAGGTATTATTAATGCAAAGGGAACAAAAAATGAAAGAGAAATAACATGCACGGTGAAAACAGAATAAAGAGATGGGTTTTAGAATAGATGTTTCTGGAAGGCAAAGATGAGGAGAAAGCATTCTGTGTATAGGGAACATCAGGACTTCTATCAAGAAGTAGGAAATATGCCGGGAAAGTTGATGATATTTAGCTAAACTAAAATACAATAAGGACCACTTTTGGAAGTGAAGTGAAAATCAAGATCAAGGTTGATAAGTTCACACTAAATTTAATGAGTAAGAGTATTTTTTGTTTTGTTTTGTTTTGTTTTGTGTGTTTTGGAGGTAGGAGATTATGCTGTGGGGAGAGGGGCAGGGGTATGATTATAGGCAGAAGAAGGCTTTATGCATGGAAAGCTAAGAGAAGGGGGATGTCAATTAAAAACCTAGGAAGTCAAGAAATGCTGATTTGGGAGATGTGGGAAGGCAAGGCTAAGACAATGAATTTAATTTGGGATACACTGAGAATGAGATATTTGGAAAAGCACTCAGGTGGAGTTCAGGTTCTACTTGAAGCTAAAACAGATTCAATTATTCAAACATTTTTGAAGGGCCTGGGAAATTTTTATAAAAAACACACAACAGAGTCATATCTTACTCATATGCCAGGTTCTAAAATCAGCTTATGAATTAAAAACAAAACAAAACAAAATTTGAAATGTCCTTACACAGGTTGCATGGAGTTAGGCATATGGTCTCTCAATAAGTCCACTAAGCCAGTTAATCCTCCAGCATTACAATGGGTTTTTCATTGGAATGGGTTTTTTAGTTAAACTCCAGATGAAGCTGGTGGCTTGAATTTAACATATTTAAATAGAATCTCACTCAGTTCAGTGAGATGCCCAAGCAGGAGGCATATGGAAGCTGAGACTGACTAAAAGGAATAATAGAGCCACAGTTCCCAGCTTGACTGCTCACTCTAAGGCATATACCCAACAGAGTTCAGGGAGAACTGCCAGCACTACTGCACTTGCTATTACTAAACATACTCTTTTATTTGGCCATGTGCCTATTGTTGAATTTGTGTCACATTTAAATGTACATGTGATCTGACTTCAATATAGCGGGGTGGTGAGATTTTATGCTATCTCCAAGGGAAAGGAGAGTGAAATGAACTCTGAGGACAAAAACTTGGAGAATACCTACATAGAAGTATGGAAAAGTATGTAATTTTACAGCTGAGAAGAGAACACAATAAAGAAGAAAACATAGCCTCTTAAAAGTTAAAGAAAGAAAGAGAGGTAGTCATTTTTATCAAGGGGTCAGAAAAAGGTAAAGGGAATAAGGAGTTAGAGTTGTGGAATTTGATCATTAACACCAATGTTAACCTTGAAGAAGAATCTTTGGTGGAAAAATGCAGGGGAGAGTTGAAACTATATGAGATTAAATAGTATACGTTTGACCAAATAAATGCAGTGGAAGAGGGGAAGACTGAAGAAAAATTAGAATCAACATTTTTTTTTTTTAATAGCAAGATTCCTGTTAGTTACTAATATTTATATTTTCTTTTAAACCCAAGAAATGGTAAAAACTTTGTTTAATCTAAAGAAAAGACAACAAGAATATATCTAGGAATCTAAAATCAGGTGGTATTTGTGGTTAGTTAAGTGGTACCACTGAGTGTATTGTTCTTCAGCAAACCCCAATTTGAAATGTTATTTAAAAAATAATAAAAATTATTATTGAAATAATGAAAATGCTCTAATAAAGATTGACGTGATCAATGCACAACTATGTGATTACACCAAATACCACTGATTGTACACGTTGGATGAAATGCATGCTTTAATAATATGTATCAATAAAATTGATTTGGTTAAAATAATAATAAAAGGCTTTCAAGAGCATTCTGGAACAATTTCTGACATCCTTATAGTGAACTCAGCATCTTTACTGCATCCTTTTTACCCTGTTAAATTAGCTTTGTTTTCAAATCTTTCCTATTTTTGTCAGTGGAAGGATTCATACTATTGCTGAGTTGGAAGCGCTGGAATAAATCACCAAGTTAAATCTTCTACTCAACACTGCAAATTCCATCCAACATCCCTATTGAAAAGATGCCATCTGGCTTTATATGAGAAGATTCAAAGATGGGGAAATTTCTAGCTTCAAAAGATACTACTTTTTTAACTTAAACTATTTTTCTTTCCTGGGATTGATTAATCTCTTGGCCTTACCTACCTACCTCCACCAAACCAAATCAAAGCATAACAAAACATGCCACTCTCCACTCCAACACTCTCATATTCACAAGCAGTCACATTAATTTCTACTTTGCAATGTTGTTTGGATTCATCACTTGCTATCCATTCTTACAACTAATACCCAAAACCCTACCTAATGCCCTTCCCACCATTTACTTCATCACTCACAAACTTAGTATTTTAGTAGTTGTAAAGTTTTCCTGATCTAATTTATCCTGTATAATACTGTCAGGATAATTTTCCTAAAATAAAAAAAAATTCATTACACATGAAGAAACTGTAGCGTCTTTCTATTTGACTTAATTTAAAAGGCAAATTTCTCTCCAGAGTTTCCACAAGGGACCTTTATACTCTTCCCTTACCCACTGATCTCTACCACAAAAAAGCCTCTTCCTACCCCTGCTAATTTCGCTGTCATATACTGTGTTCATTCCTCCTTTGCATCTAAGTTTGCCATCCTAAGCAGACAATAATCTTCTAGAGAAAAGACTGTTTTACACTTCCATTGACATCAATAGCAATTAGCACAATAATAAGCACATAAGTATTCGGGGAACAGTTGTTGACTTTTTTTTTTTTTAAGTGCTTTTAATTTTCCCCAACTGGATGCATACTTTGATGAAAATTAAACAACCTAAAGCTTAACACTCTACCATCCATACACTGAAGTTTGAATATTACTTTGACATTGACATATTAAAATCATATGACTTGAAAAATGTATATATGTTTTATCATCTAGAAAATGCCCTAAGTATATTTTTATTTGTCATATTATTCCTATTACATTTGGAGGGAAGAAGCAACCTGAATGGATATTTAAAAAATATTAGATTAGCAATCCCAGTAAATAACTTGAAAAATGTTCAAGAAAAGGATAATTCTGATCTTAAATAAGTTTTCCAGAAAATTAAAGGACAATCTCACTCACTAACATTAAATAAAGTAATATGTGAAAGCACAATACCATTTTTTTAACTTTCCCATATGCTACCTCAGTTGATCCTCACATAAATCCAGACAGATAGATTGAGCAGAGACTGTTATAATTTTATATGAGGAAATTGGGACTAAGTCAGGTTAACTGACTTGTTCAAGGTCACACAACTAGTAAATGGTGGGACTCTGGCTAGATTTCAGATTTTTAGAGTTCTGACTGGCATCCTTAATATGCTGCCTCTTACTCTTGGGTGTTTTCATATAATAGCAAAATTATATTTTAAATGTTCATATTTTAATGCAGTTATATTGGGTTAGAATTTACTACGTTTATTACATCCTTTAGTTTATGCATATTTTGTCAAAAAGACAAATATCTAAATTAAAACAAAATTTTGTTAAAATCGTTAAGATGATTGTCTTTTTCTAATGATTCTTTTCTTACTTTACCAGTTCACACAAGCAGGAAAGGGCTTTGAGCAAACACTGCTACGGAGCCAGAAAGGCACTGATTTGCTCATCTGATGACCTTCTAAGTTTCAAACACACCATGCTGACTCCTATAGTTATTTTCCCTAATTACTTTGCTCGATAAGATTTGCTAAGGGCAGGAAAGAAATGATTTAACCTAAGTGCAAAATGAATAGTCAAGCTTCAAAAAACCAAATATCTAAATGACAAAATGGAGACATAATAAATTATCCATATTATGAAACTTTCAAAGTATTAAACACATGTGACCAAAATAGTAGTTGATCATTATATAATGGAAAGAACAAGGTTTCACCATACTTATTCACATGTATTCTTAAATAACATACCTCAGGAGGTTTGAATTCTTCAATTCCACCTTCCATTTTCTGTTTAAGTGCACTGTTTACTTGCTTTGCATTCTGAACCTTCAACAAAATAATCCAAAATGTGAATTATATCATATACTTAAGTGAATGTTTGAGCACTCAATAAACGAAAGGGGCATAATGATGGTGGCTAATTTTCATAGGTGCTTATTATGTGCAAAACATTATTCTCAGTGCTTTATATGTAATAAATCACTCACAACAATCCTATAAAGTACATAAAGTACATGTTATAATGTGACATACGCGTTCCTAAAAGTCACATTTTTAAAATCAGTGTTATAACAGTTCTACTTCTATTATAATCTTTTTACAGGTGAGAAATGTAAGGCACAAAGAAGTTAAGAAACTTTGCCGAGGTCACAAATATTTGAACCATACCAAGTTTATAACTATTACTCCACTAGCAATAGTGTTAGTTTCCACTTAGAATATCAAGGATTAGAATGCATTCTTTATTTTTTTGTTTATGTGTTTTTTTGTTTTTGTTTTTCCCAGTAGGGATGATGAACTATTTGTAAAGTGATTTGTCAATTTTTTTTTCTAACAGAGATCTTAAAAATGCAACTAAAATGTATAAATCTAGGGTGGTTTAAGGGTGGTTAGTTGGTCAGCCAAGTTATTTATACATATAGAGATAAAATATAAAGTCTCAGATCTAAAGGATTTCAGATTAGCAGGGAGATAGATAAATAAAAGTATGATAAATGCTAAAACACCTAAACTAGACTTTGAGAGAGAAAGAGTGAGAGCAAGGTAATAAATATGTTTTTCTGCTTGTGTGTGTTGGTGGGCAGGGGGTGATGAAAATTAGGGAAGGTTTTCCAGAGGAGATGACACCTAAATTGAGTTTTAAAGAATTAACAAGAATTAAGCAGACAGACATCAATGGGAGAAGGAAAAGCATTCCAGGCAGTATAGCATTTAGGACAGGAAAGCCCTGAGGCATGGGCAAGAAATTAGGCTGGGGACAGACCAAGGAATTTGCATTTTACCTCAAGACTGTAGGAAACCTAAAGGACTTTTAAACTAAGGGAGCAACATGACCATGTTTGCCTTTTAGAGAGATCATCTCAGTAGTGATGTGGAGAATACAGTGGGGTTGAAGAGGATGGAAATTAATTTAATAAATCCAGGTAAGAAACGTTGATGACTTTAAAGCAGTAAACATTTGATTATGGAGACTAAAGGAGAAAAAGGAATCAAGGATAACTCCTGCATCACTGGCTTGAGTAGCTGAATGTCCGAAGTGCTAGGGAACAAAGATAACTAGGGAACTCAGATAACTAGGGAAGGTGTGGAAGAATTCAGTTTGGACATTGCACATGAAATGTGTTTGGGAAGTAAAGTAACAATGGCTAACAAAATTTGTAAATCCGTGACTGCAAACTTTTACTATGTCATACATCAGGTGAATAATCGAGGAAGGAGCTCAAAGCTTAAAAGAAAAAATTCTTTTAAAAATATCAGTAACAATAATTCATAAGGGAGCAGTAGTGTTGAGAGTTAAGTATTAATACAAGAGACTGGGTACATTTTATTCCTTCATTATTTAAACAAAAAGTTTTTGAGTACTTTAAAAATATTATCAGAGGCAAAGCTTTTTAGAAATTCTCTAAAAAGGAGTGCTGCTCCTTGGAAGATGGGAATTCTTTGTAAGCATTCACGGTTTCACTAAAGACTAAGCATCCAATCAAGTATCTACTCAAGAGTATCCAGTGTTGTATAAATCAAGAGAAAGGAATTCAGAAAAGGAATAAATGGTTAACTAACATATTGCTGAGCAGTCAAGGCAGATAAGACCAAGAAGAGGACATTAGACCAGGCAACTTGCTCATAAATGATCTTAAGACTGCTTTTTCAGTAGTAGAATTGGAGTGAAATGTGGAGGCAGAAACTAGTCTGAGAAGGGTTAGAGAAAAAAGGGTGTTAAGAAAGGGAAGGAAGCTAATGTGGTATGTTTATTCAGTAAGTCTTGCTAGAGAAGGAAAGAGAAATAAAAGAGCAGTTTGGGTGAGTAGGATTGCAAGATTCTTAAATTTATGTGAGGTGGTACAATATGAACTCGAAAGTAGACTGTGGTAAGCTAAGGATGCATATTGTATTTCCTAGAGTAATTACTAAAAAAAATGCAAAGAGATACAGCTGAAAAATGTAAATAGGATCATGTTACACCTCTCTTAAAAGTCCTTCAGGGGTTTCTTAACTCAGGATAAATTTCAAATATCTTAACATGGCCTTTTTCTAAGTCCTCCTTGAGCTGCTCGCTGTCTACCTCTGCTGTAATCTGCTAAAGGCAAGTAGAAATTAATGAAGACCTTTAAGTGACCTTGACCAGACCAGAATTTTAAAAGTTAATACTGGCAACAATGTGTAACATGGAGCTGAAGAGAAGTTGACAGCAAGGAGAATCAACAAGATAGTTACTGTCAGACAAGAGGCAATAAGGAGGGAAATGGATGTGGCTCAAGTGACTCGGCTCCCATCTACCATATAGGAGGCCCAGGGTTCGATTCCTGGGGCCTCCTGGCGAAAGGCAAGCTGGCCCACGCAGAGTGCTGGTCTGTGCAGGAGTGCTGGTCTGCGCAGCAAGCTGGCCCATGCAGAGAGCTGGCGCAGCAAGATGACGCAACAAAAAGAGACACAGAGGAGAGACAATAAGAGACACAGCAGACCAGGGAGCTGAGGTGGCACAAGAGATTTAGTGCCTCTCTTCCACTCCAGAATGTCCCAGGATCGGTTCCTGGTGCTGCCTGAAGAGAAGACAAGCAGACACAGAAGAACACAGAGAGAGCAGACAGTGAGCAAAACATAAACAACGGGAGGTGGGGGGCGGAGTGGGATAAATAAATAAAATAACAAAAACAGAGGTTAATAAGGGTCTGAATAAGGACAGAAGACATGGAATAAAAATAAGGGGATTGATTTAAAAGAAATTTCACAGATAAAAATGTACGTAACTTCGTTACCACACGGGTTTGTATGTATTGGGGAAGTGATAAAGGCAATGGATGAATCAAAGATGATTCTGTTGTCTCAACAGACAGGGAACAGAGGAAAAAACATATTTTGCGGATGATGAGATATCTAGCAGGCAGCTGGAAATATAGCTATGGAGCGCAGGAGAGAAGTCACAGCTCAAGAAGTATTCAGTGGAAAACAACAACAAGAAAAAACAAACAAACAACAGGAAAAGACAACTGAGAAAGGCCAGAGATCTAACAACTTTTAACTGAGTACTTGCCATGCCCCAGGCACTGTTCTAAGTATTAATCATATATCATTTCATTTAATTCCTCCCAAACACCATATTATTATCCTCATTTTCCAGTGGTGAAACTGAGGCTGAGAGAAGTTAAACTGTTCCTCTGAGGTTATACAGTAAGTAAATGTTGTAGGCAGGGTTAGAACTCAAGAGTCACTGACTCTACATCCTCACTCAGAACCACTACCTGATTATGATAATGATACTCATACAATACTACTACTATTACTAGTACTGATAATGACAATGATGAGGATAAAGACAGCAGCCATTATTAACAGATAAGTCACAATGTGCTAAATACTATGCTAAACAATTTAAAAGTATCATCTCAAATAATTTCCAACATGCAAGAGAAGTGTGATTATCACCCCCAATTTCATAGATAAGAAATTGAAGCTTAAAGTGGCTATTTAATTTGTCCAAGATCACAGAGCTAAAAGGTAGCAATGCTGGTTCTCAAATCCAGGATAAAAAGAGAGAGCCATCCTATAATTGTGAAACTAGGTAAACTTTAACGAATGAAACTTACTTATATGGGGGGGCTGAGAAAATCTGCAAACAACCAAGTTCAATCTAGATAAAAGCTGATAAACAAAATGGACAGAATCATAAAAAATAGGATTTTTAGAAAATACCTGGCGTTTTAAAGAGATCAACTCCATGTCCAGTTGCCTCAGAATGGTGTTTGCTGCATTGGGACTACAGGAAACAGCTACCACATCTTCCTGGGTTAAATACATGCCCTTAGGTGGACGGCACTTAGAACGCTGAGAATGATGGCGATGTTGTAAACTCTGATACTCTCTCCTTCCTAATCCAATCTTGCTAGTTTGGACAGGTTGCTCAGTATTACCCTAAGCGAATAAAGAGAAAAATAGGTCATTTGGTTTTGTAAAATGTATAAACTGAAAATAGTCTATTACTAGAGATATCTGCTGCACTAAGTACACCTCAGAAATACTTCTAACCAATTATATTATGTATAAGCTCAAACACACAGGCACACACACATAAAAAACATGTAGCTCTACAGAAGAGAACTTTTTCAGAACTTGGAAGCCTCCATTAAAGTGAGTCATTTCAGTTGGTATAGTTGTACACACACACACATCTACACATATACAACACATATAAAGCACTAATAAGCCCCCTTCTCCCCCAAAAATGTATGTTACATAACATATGCTTGATTAATCCACTTTATGAAATGTTTGATTTCTAGATCCAGAGGACAATGAGTAAATGAAAAATTAAATCTGAACTATTCCTGTTTGTTTCAAGATGGGACATATTTTTCTCAGCAATGAAGGGCAGTATATAACTTACTAAATGTAAAGTTTTTGAATAAAATAAAAATAAGAAAGAAAAGGGGTAAAATTGGGAATTATGACATGGCAGATTAAGACAGCTGGCAAAAAAAAAAGTCACATTTCATTCTTACTTTAGATTTGCTGAAAGAGAACTATGCCTCTAAAGTAAAAAAAAAGGACATAGGATTATCTCTGACATTTCTAAACTCCAAGTCCATTTATCTATGAATGAAATAAAATGTGAATTTATACCTCAGAAGAGGCTGGGAAAGTTCTAATAATGACGAGCATAAGGTTTTTAGTAATATTTTATTATATAATAATCTTAAAGTGTGGCATAAAAATACAATGTTATTCTGTGTTTCTGAGGCAGGAATTTATTAAATACTGGGTCCTTTAGGTTGAAGGCTATTTAACTGAATAGATTTAATAATTCAATTCTTTAGAAAAGGAAGTTTGAGTAAAATTCATAGAATAACTATATATGGAAGCATAGTCACCTCACTGCTTAAAACACAAGTCAAAAGCATGGTAGAATCTCCTCCCAGTATAGCATTTCTAAAATTGCTAGATCAGATATTAAAAAAAGAAATCTTTTAAAATTCAATGTTTAGCTGGCAGAAAAGTGAGGAGATTCCTCAGAGGCCAGAAATGATGAGAAAGCAGGAATCCAGAAGGATAAGCAAATAAGCAGGAGGTGGCATTTGCCTAAGGCCCAGGCTTCAATGGAAAACACATAACACATGCAGGGCACAGGAGATAAAGCCAGAACTCTGGAAGGGGATCTCCATCACTGTGCAGATTAGAAAGAATTACCCTGCCCTGCAGAGGGAGAGAATGATTAAAGTGAGCCGTATCTATTCTTACCCTTGACTGGGTGGAAAGAAACCAAAAACGTCTCTCCTGAGAATTCCTAACTACAGACCTGCATTCAGGCAGGTTTGGGACCTGAATTTATATGATTTGTCTGCTGAAAAACTCCAGGTCAAAAATTTAGTTTAAAATGTCTCAGGTTGGTGGTATCTGCAGACACTTGGCAGAATCAAATGAAAATCCTCTCTAGAAAAATATACTTTAAACCCAGGTCTCAAAAATTTTCTACAAATACTATTCCCAGATCTCAAAAATTTTCCACAAATACTGTGAGGAAAATGGGTTCACAACCAGAAACTGCTAAACTCACAAAGAAAGAGGCCCCATGGAAGAGTGACAGTAGAAGCAAACAATAGAATTATACCTGCAGAGAGTGCAGGCATTAGAATTACTGGACAAAGAGAATAAAATAAATGTGTTATATGTAGATAAAGAAATAAAAGTCAGAATTGAAAATATGATGAAAGAATAAGAGCCTATCAAAACTGACCATGCATATGAAAAAGAAACAAATAGGATATCTAGAAAAAATATATGTTAAAAGCAGGATTAGGAACTTAATGGATGGGTTAATAGCAGATTAGACAGAGCTCAAAAGAAAATTAGAGAATTAGAATATACAGGTGAGAAAAATACCCACAATGCAATATAGAAAGATGGATAGGCAAGAAGATGGAAAATATAAGTGTTAAGGGACATGAAAGATAGAATGTGAAAGCCCAACATAATTCTAAAAGGAATTCTCAAAGGAAAGAATAGAGAGAATCAGGAAAAATTCAAAGAGCAATATTCAAAGAGGCAACAACTGAGGAGTTTACAGAACTTAAAAAACTTAGGATTCGGAAGCACAATGAATTCCAAGCAAGTCAAATAAAAAGCAATCTATACTTAGATACACCATAATGAATATAATAACTGTTAATCTAGAAGTCTAATCCCAGTGAAACTAAGGTTTCAAAAACAGAGGAGCAACAGGCATTTTGGACATACCAAAACTGTTTATAACCAACAGCTTCTCCCTAAACAGCTTCTAAAGGAAATATGTCAGGAAAAAGGGAAATTAGTTTAGAAGAAGAAAGGTCTAAGAGTTAAAGAATAGTGAGCAAAAAAAAACGTTAAGCATGGGGGGAAATCTAAATAAACACTGACTATAATGTTTGATATGAGAGATGTAACTAGAACTGTGGACAAAAGTAGCATATAAAGCAGAAGGGTAGTGGTTGGAGGGGAAGGACCTTGTCATTAAAGATAGCCATGATAAGACTTTAAGTTAAATATGCAGGATAAAATTTCCAG
>JAQZBX010097191.1:0-11718 GCA_029593785.1 Cabassous unicinctus
AATCTATAATTATCCTTGTGTATATGTATTTGGCATTTTCCCTGCTTTATCTTTATGCCCTCCTACCTTAGCTACATGAAGACAAACATTGAGCTTTTGGATTTCTTAAACAAAAACCTCCTTAAAGACTTTTTTCTTCTTTCAACAAGAACTAAAGCCTCTCCCACTCCACCCCCTGCCAAAATTATATCCCAAATAATTGTTTTTTACAGTGTTCTTAATCCAGTGCATACAGTAGGTCGAAAACATCATGGTCTGAACACTACTACTGTTTCTTGGCACGATATGTATATAGACCTGGCAGGCACTCAGTGTCCTTGATTAGATGGTTGCTAATCAGGAAAGGAGGGCATTCCAACTGTGCTCTCTGGTGACACTGAGATTTGTGCTCAGGAAGAAGCTTATATTTTTTTGCCTCTCTCTGTCCCTTCAGTGATCACATCAAGTTATTTTCCAATTCTTGCTGCTGTCTGCTACCTAGACTAAATGAATACTAATGGTGTTTATAAAAACCTTCGTACCCATCTAAGTTGTTAGCCCATTAAGGTCATGTTCTTTGGAAATGTTTTCCTCTTTCAGGTTTATGTCTTCCCTTCATCATTCTGACCTTGTCACTACTGAAAGCTACCATCATCCTTTCTAGCATGTTTAAGGCAATGACGCCCTTTTTCGTTTGGTGTCATCATTATAGATGTGGGTGGTTCCCATGGCATCAGGGTCATGAAAGGATCCTGAGAAGCATCTGAAAAAAATGGATGACTTTGCCTGTGAAGTAAAACAAAGCAAGACAAAACTCACCAGCTTAACTGCCCTGAGAGGCTAGACATGTTTTTCCTTGAGAAAGCTCTTGATCATTGCAAACAGTTTTCCCTAAGATGTCCAAGATGAGTAACTGAAATGATTATCTAGGCAAACCTGGATATTCCAAGTCACTGCATGACCTGAAGTCAACCGCCCAGTACACCTCACACACTTGAACTAAGAATAATCTTAATGTATACAACTCCTGCAAATGATCACCTCTTACAAAGGATGCATTCTTGGGAATTCTTGTCTCCGATGGAAAAGGGGATCTTGTTGCTATGTATAATGTCATCATTGGGACATGAGCCAAATACATGCTAGAAATCCTCAATTATTGATTGATGGCAAGTACATCAGCTTGTTTAAAATACCATGGGGTTCTCCAGGCATTTCATTTGCTAATTGTGAACAATTATTTGCATTTAATTTAAATCTCCTCTTGCTGCCTGGAAGTCAGATGGCAACACCACCAGAGCCACAGGAAGTAATTACATAATCTCCAATATCTTTCCATCAATTAATTTATTTGGATGAGTTTAAATGGTAACATAAGGAAGTGCTTGATAGTGTTAGCTACAGGCAGGCAAAGGGGGGTAATGATAAAGTGAATCATCCACATTCTCCAGCTCAGCTGTACTATGACTAGCTCATGCTTATTAAAGCAACACTGCGGGGAGTGGATGTAGCTCAAGCGGTTGGGCGCCTGCTTCCCACATACAAGGTCCTGGGCTCGATTCCCCGGTATCTCCTAAAAGCAACAACAACAAAAACAAACAACAAACAAACAAATGAAAAAACCAACTCGGGGGAGCTGATGTAGCTCAGTGGTTGAGCGCTGGCTTCCCACCTACAAAGTCCCGGGTTTAATCCCGGCCCCGGTACCCTCCCCGACAAATAAAAAGCAACACTGCAATCAACTTGCTTTTCAGTAAAGATTAGTGGAGGTCCTAGCAGGGTTTGGAAATTTATCTAAAATTTTTTCTGATAATTTACCAATGATCTCTTTTCGGTCAATCAAATTGTAATCTGAAAGCCATAAATGAGGGATAATAACAACCCCTTCGAAAGTTCTTGTAAGGATAAAATGAGAGAATACGTGTAACTTAGTTTGTTTGCTAGCCAATGGCTGGCTCTCAATGTATGAAAGTCGTTGATTTTGTTTTTGTTACTATTCATATCAATTTCGCTCTAGAAAAATACAAGGCAACAACTTTACGAGATAAAGTATCTCAGGAACAAAATCCTGTTACTAGAAATGAGTAAGAAAGGGGGAAAGAGTCATTCTCTCTTATTCTTTCAAATGTTAAGAAGGACAGAGGTCCAGATGACTAACGTTGGTTTAGATAAGTTAGTGCACATTTCATGGAATTGTGGTTCTCGAACCTCTGAGGTCCATAGCCTGCTTTGTTGAGACCAAAGAACACAGATATCTAATCAACCTACTCCCAGATGCCAACCCCAAACAAACCAATCCTGGAAATTGGAGGTTGGAAGGAGCTGGGGTAGTAAGGAAGGAAGAACACGAATATTCTGTTGTGTGCCTACTCTGTGCTCAGAACTGTGCCGGACAATTGGCGTAAATCTCTGGACAGACTTTGGAATGAATCTCAGTTGCTGTTATAAGGGCATCACCCCTTCTCCCCAGCCGGCTCTCCTACTAATCCTTGCACTGTGCACTAAAGGTGGGAGAAGAGGCTGGGTAGCTGTGGGTGGGAGTAAGGGCAGAGGTGAGAAAGGGTGGGAAAGCCAGGCTAGCAGAGGAGACCTCTCCGAGGCTTCCTGCCCCTCCTCCCTTCTCCTTTCACCTACGCCTGCCGCTGGCCTCCCTACGGTTATTCTGAGATGATGGAAATAACCCACATTGCTTATCAGCGTGGTGCGAGCAGCGTTCAGTGGCTGTCCAGGCCTTCCCGGCTGCACTTGTGAATTTCCAGTCACAAAGCAATTCAGATTAAAGGGACATCCTCTTTTATCTCTTCTCTCCCTTCTCCCTCTCCTGACAAGCAACATCAACGTGATACCATAGGCATATTATCTCATCTGCTTTGCAGAAGGAAAACCTTTATAGCTTACCAAGGATTAGGAGGCAATCACATGACTTCCGTCCTTCTTAAGTGGTTTATCTGTGTTGATCCGGGGATGCCGGTGGGGCTGGACTCCTCCATGCACAGCCGTTTAATTACACTGGGCGAAAACTGGAAGGGAGCACACAACGTGTGTGCATGTGGGAGAGGGGGCGACCTCTAACCGCTTCCCAAGGATAAGCACAACATGAAAGATTTCGTTTTATCTGTTGTTTTGAATTATTAATCTCTACCCTTCCCTCTAGTGAGAGAAGCATTCGCAGATGGACTGCCTTTATTTATGCCTCCTTTCTTAGGATGTTCTTAAGCCCACTACCCAAAATATTTCTTCATGGAAATTATAAATGGTTGGGTATGAGCCTACTGAGAAATAGTCTTCCTTTATGTCGTTCTCTAATTCTCTATGTATTTTTGTCCTCCTGCCTCTATGTCTGATTTTTCTTCTCCTTCCAATTCCATTTCACCTCTCCTCTTTTAACCGTATTAGATTATCCTAAAAGGCTCCTTATTTTCCACACAGAGAATAGTCTTGTCTTCCTTTAGTCCATGCAAAGCAGTTTTCTTAAACATTTCCACACTTAGAAGACCTCCAGAATGTAGCTTGTTTCTAAACTAAAAAGGGAAACCCTTAACACGTTTAGAAGTGCAACGGGTGACTTTCAGTATCACATGACTTATCTGAACCTCTCCAGCTTTTGAGATTCATCAATGTCTAATAAATACGTCATTTTCAAATCCTATAAAGCGACAATCACACATCAAACACCACATGCAACTGAGAATAACAGCCACGGTGCCTTGATATTTACTTTGTAGCATTTCAAATCCTTGCATATAAAATGTGGTGGACTTTCAGACCCAACAGAGCCCCCAAGCAACTCAGTATTGCCTTGCCAGCAGCTCAGAAAGGATCCCAAGGGCTGGGTGATGTACATCTCTGTGTGGTATATATAGCATCTCCTAAGTGACAGAGGATTGTCCTCGGCCCTACCCCCCACTCTGGCATCTCTCCCTGTAATTCCCTGGAAACAGGCTGAGTTTTAGCTGCCATACCCTTGAATGCTGTCCACTGTGACCCCATCTTGTTTTGAGAAAAGAGCATATATCCAGATGCTTCCCCAGAACTTGCATGCATGCCTCTGGCATTCAGCCACTTTTGTGGGTGTGGACATACTTGAGTGAACTTCTTGCTTTCTCACTGTCCATCGTGAGGTAGCTGCAGCTCTCTGTACACAAGTTCCCCTAGTAAATGCCTAAGACTGATCATGCTGGCGTTCAGTGCCTCTTTCTTCGAATCGCAACAGGCCCCGTTGTAGGGTGGTTTGGGGGCAGTCCTGGCTGGGTCTTCCCCTATTTCTTCTTCCAGGGTGATTCCTGCTGCTGGTTCAGTGGGACACAAAAGTCTCATAGTCTGTTCCCAGATTTCTCTGTCTTTTCTCTGTATAGACTTTGCATTCCTGACAGTGAAACTCATGAGGCATCCAGAGGCAAGTAGTCACAGTGAGGGTAATTCCCATCTCACACTGCCGTAGCAGCACCAGTCTCTGTGGCAGAGTGAGAGTGTTGAAAATATGGAAAATGAGGCAGAAAAACAGTAGAATCTTTCCCATCATTGCCTCCAGGTAAGTGGACTTGTTCCTAGAAGCTTGAGAGTTGAGTTAAACACCATGGTTCTTACCATGAAATTTGGAGAAAGAAGGACCTGGGAGTTCAAGTTTTAATTCTGGAACTCATTTACTATAGAACCTTGATTAAATTTCTTCTCATGTCTAGACCTCATGTTCCTCATAGATGGAATAGTGATGATAAAAATAGTGCCTCTATCATAGGGTTGCTATGAGGTTGCTTATAAATTGTTTGTCACATTGCCAGGCAAATATTAAGGGCCCAATCAATGGTATTTGCCATTATTAGTATAGAGTTTCATCCTCACAAAAACTGCTGGTTCCCAGTGAAAATCCAATGAACAAGAAAGCAAAAGCATGCTATACACCATGTCCCTCAAAGCGGTGTCCTCCAGGTCCTGACATCATGTTCCATAACATTTATTGGTGATGGTAGTGATCTGGATAGGCAAGGTTAGCATGCTGTGACAGATAACTCTAAAGTCTAATTGGCTTTATTTCTCAGTTATTTCACAGCTCCATGCCAGTTGGACAGTTCACTTCCCTGACAGTTCTCTTCCTTTAGTGAAACTCAGGGAGCCAGGCTCTTTTCATCTTATAATGCCACCATCTTTGAGGTCTCTATTTAGGGGGAAGAGAGAGCATGAATTTTCATGGATGGACATGTATGGTGAGGTCTTGAATAGGGGCATATCACTTCTGCCCACTTTCTACCTGCCAGAGTCCAGTCACATGACACCAACATAACTGTGAACCCAAGAGAAAGGAATAGGTGCACATCTACCAGTGTGTCACCTATGCCACCATGATGGTCACAGTAATTAGAGAATGGCAATGCTTGAGGGAAAATTTATTATTGCTGGGTTAAGAAGATGCAAATATTAGGCTGTTTTCCTCATCTAGACACCACTGGAACTTGTTTCAGAGACCAAAGTATTTCAACTTGAGTCTTCAGAATGGAGAGATGAACAAACCTCTCTTTTTTCCCCCTTTACATAGTAATTGTAAATGATTTTAAATCAGTTTCAGATCTTCTTGCTTTTGGCCCTTCATTCATTCATTTCATTCTATGGAAACTTCTGAGGCAACTGAACATGCAGCATGTGTTTCCCATCAATTTAATTCATTGGAATAAGCAGCTGAGTAAAGGGGGAGGAAGAGAATTACAGCTGCACATCAACATGGGTACATCTCAAACACATTTATGTGAAAGAAGCAAGTGGCAAAAAATACATGAAATGTAAGATATGGGCTGTAGTTAGTAGTAATATTTTGAAGATGCTCTTTCATAATTTGTAACAAATGTTTCACAACAATGCAAGGTATTGGTGGTGGGGTGATGTATGGGAGCCCTGTATGATGTTATGCATGTTTGTTTTGTAAGTTCACAACTTTTTACTATACCTCACTTATGTATGTTCATGTATGAATGATATACTTCAATAAAATTTTTAAATGGAAAAATACACACTGCACGCATCTATGTTTAAAACATGGAAAAATTAAATAATATGTTGTTTCAGGAAAAGTACATGAATTGTGAAACTATACAGAGAAGTAAGGGAATGAAAAATTCAAATTTAGCATTTGAATTTGGGAAAGAGGAGGACGAGGCAATTCAGAAATAAATTGTGGGGACATTTAAAAGGTTCTAGCTATGTTCAATTTTTATAGTTGAGTGATGACTAAGTACACAAATAAATGACTATTAGCCTTTACGCTAAGCAGACATGTTTTATACATTTATTCAAATTTAACAAAAGATTAAGAGGTAAAATTAGAGATGCAATAAAGGATAAACTTGCCCCTTGGCACATTTTCTTTTACCAAATTATGCTATTTGGCAAGTTCATACTTGGATAGAAGGTACTTGGATGTACCATTTTGAGGTAGTCTCAAAATCATACTTAAATTTTAGTTAGTTGAAGTGTCTACAGCTTAATTTCAAATTCAAAAGAAGGTAATTAGATTCCTAGCACTCCAACTTTGATCCAAATTCCACAGGGCTGTATTGATATTTTGTTTTGTAACAAATCACCCCAAAACGTAGTGACTTAAAACAGCAACAATCATTTTGTTATCTCTCATGATGTCTGAGGAGCAGGACTCCCAAGAAGTGTGTAGCTGAACACGTTTGGCTTGAGATATCTCATGTGGTTGCAGTCATCTGGTGACTAAAGCTGGAGCAGCTGGGGGCTGGCTGGGCCTCTGTCTCTTCACGCAGTCTTGGGCCTTCTCCATGTGGTCTCTCCATGTGGGCTAGTTTGAGCTCCTCACAGCATGGAGGCCTCACGGCAGTCAGACTGCTCACATGGTGACACACCAGGCTCCAGTGTGTGTTTTCCATGGTATGAGGCCAAGGTAGAATAACTTTTAGTGACTTAGGCTGGGAAGTCAGGCAGTGTCACTTCTGTTGTACTCTGTTGGTTACAAGTGTGTCATAGGCCCTCTCAGATCCCAGGGAGGGAAATTAGACTGCATCTCTTGATGGGGGAGTGGCATGTAGACAGGAGATATTGCAGCAACTCCTCTGGAAAATTTAATCAGCCACACACGGGTAATTGAGATGGTGCCATACAATTTATCAGCCAAAATGGTACTTTGTTTTAGACTAAAAGGAGGTGGTATTAATAATTACATGGAGATAATAGGGGCAAATTGGGACTGTACTGGGCACACCAGGATATACAGTCGCCCTGGTAACAGGGCGACTATGCTTAAGAATTGGATTGGGCATTTCCCATCGGAAGATATTATTTAAAATACACCACTTTAAGGATATGCCTCATCAGAATTCAGTAACTTTATCTCATGGAGACAAAATGCACAGACATCAGAAGAATTTTTTAAAAGAGTAATCAGAATGGAAAAATGCTTTGTAATTACTGTGTTCTGTCTCTCATTTATCATGGCTAGGTCACCCTTCCCTCCCACATAGAGTCAAATATTTAAAATTGCAAGTTGAGAATATTATCATTGACACACACAACAGAAATTTCTGTGTCTCTGAACAACAGATACTTTGAGCGTTATGCAAATAATCCAACTCTTCCTGGGACTTGAACTCATTGTTTCTCACACTGTGTTCCATGGAACACTACTACAGGTAGGTGGTTCACAGGAAATATTTTCCATGGTGAAGGAAGCTTTGAAAGCCCTGCAAATTATATCCCTCCTCTTCAGATTTACAACTCACAGTATTAAAGGTTCTGAGTAGGGCCCAAATAAGAAACCTGTTAAACTTTGTCTTTAGTCTAATTGAGCCTTTCCAGAATTCATTTTCCCATGGAAACAGTTTTTTGTCCCTTGAACACCACCAATTAACACTTGTAGGATTAGTATTCTATGAAATGCACTTTGGGGAACACTGCTTTAACCTAAGTCAGAACGTGAGTCTTTTCAATATCTATCAAGAAACTTGGAAAGATCAACTGCCATTAAATCAACCATTTAAATATAGAAGAACCAAAAAGAAGGTATTTGAACTGTTTTACTAACAGACTGATATAAGTGTTTCAAAAAGTTTCTTGTTTCCAAGTATAAGGTCATAGAATAATCTTATTCACATACTATGTTGCCATGTGGAAAATGGAACGCAGGTTTAAGGACAATTGTAGGCTCTGCGTTTAGATGTACATTTTAAGGGGTATTAAATACAGATAGCCTTCCAATGTCAGTGAAAGCTTTCTAAATTGAAGAGGTCACTGGAAGATTAAAAGAAAACTCCACTATATAGAATAGTGTCAAAGGAGTATAGTTTTTATTACACATTGAAGAAGTACAGAAAATTTAATAAGTACAGTGTTTCAAAATTTCACATGCCTAATGAATGAATTTTTTAAAATATAGGAGTTGAGCAAACTATTCTTCTACATCTGTAGATATACCCATATCAAAACCATGATAGAAAGTCCAAATTAACTTCAACCAGTCTATTTCTTTAAATGCAAAAATCATGCTAACAAAGAATTAACAACAAGAAACTTGATAGACCATTCAACATGAAAGATAACAAACCATGAAAGAAAAAGTGAAGTTTGTGTTCCAATTAAAATACTATATGGTGGGAAAAATGGTTGAAGTAAGTACTGCCTTTACAGTAATAACATGGAATATTAATGGATTAAACTCACCAATCAAAAGACACAAACTGGCAGAATGGATAAAAAATATGAGCCATCTATAGGCTGTATACAAGAGACTCACCTTAGACCCAAGGTTACAATTAGAGTGAAAGTGAAAGGTTGGAAAAAGATATTCCATGCAAACAATAACCAAACAACAACAACAACAACAACAATGACAACAATAGCTGAGGTAGCTATACTAATAGACTTTAAATGTAAAACTGTTATGAAACAAACAAAACATTATATATTAATACAAGGGGGACTTCACTAAGAATAAATAACAATAATAAATATTTATGCATCTAACCAGGGTGCCCCAAAATATAAGAGGCAAACACTCACAAAACTGAAAGGAGAAATAGCAGTCTCTACAATAATAGAGACTTCAATACACCACTCTCATTAATAGACAGAACAACCAGACAGAGGATCAATAAGGAAAGAGAGAACTTGAATACTATGATAAATGAACTAGACCTAACAGATAGATACAGAACATTGCACCTCAAAACAGCAAGATATACATTCTTCTCAAGTGCTCATGGGTCATTCTCGAAGAGAGACCACATGTCTCTTAGACAAAACACTTTCTCTGATCATAATGGAATAAAGCTGGAAATCAATAAGAGGTGGCAAACTAGAACATTCACAAATATATGGAGGTTGAACAACACATTCTTAAAGAATCAGTGGACCAAAGAAGAAATTGCAAGAGAAATCAGTAAATACCATGACATGAATGAAAATGAGAACACAACATATCAAAACCGATGGGATGCAGGAAAGGCAGTGTTGAGAGGGAAATTTATAGCCCTAAATGCCTACATGAAAAAGGGAAAAAGAGCTAAAATTAAAGACCTAACTGCACACCTGGAGGAACTAGAAAAAGAACAGCAAACTAACCCTAAAGCAAGCAGAAGGAAAGAAATAACAAAGATTGGAGCAGAAAGAAATGAAAGTGAGAACAACAACAAAACAATAGAAAGAATCAACAAAACCAAAGTTGGTTCTTTGAGAAGATCAATAAAATTGACAAACCCTTAGCTAGATTGACAAAGAAAATAGTGAGAAGATGCAAATAAATAAAATTAGAAGTGAGAGGGGGGATATTACTAGTGATACCACAGAAATAAAAAGGATCATAAAGGGATACTATGAACAAATGTATGCCAACAAATTAGACAACCTATATGAAATGGACAAATTCCTAGAAACATACAAACAACCTACACTGACTCTAGAACAGGGGTTCTTAACAAGGTGTCCATGAGCTTGAACTAAAATAAAAAAAAAACACATTATTCTTGTGGGGACATGTTGGTGTGGGTGTGATATATTTATTAAATAATACACAGTATTGTGTGGACTTAGTAAGGGGTCTGTGTTTTTCACCTGACTGGCAAAGGGGTCCATGGAACAAAAAAAGGTTAAGAATCCCTCTCTGGAAGAAACAGAAGACCTCAACAGACCAATTGCAAGTAAAGAGATTGAATCAGTCTTCAAAAACCTCCCAACAAAGAAAAGGCCTGGACCAGATGGCTTCACAGGTGAATTCTACTAATCATTCCAAGAAGAATAAATTCCAATCCCTCTCAAACTCTTCAAAAAAAAAACTGAGGAGTAGGGAACACTACGTAACTCATTCTATGAGGCCAACATCATCCCAATACCAAAGCCAGATAAAGATATTACTAGAAAAGAAAATTAGAGACCACTTTCTCTTTTAAGTATAGATGCAAAAAGCCTCAACAAAATACTTGCAAATCAAATCCAACAGCACATCAATAGAATTATACACCATTATCAATTGGGAATTAGGTTAGATCCCAGGTATGAAAAGGTAGTTCACACAAGAAAATCAACTAATGTAATACACCACATTAACAAATTGAAGGGGAAGAACCACATGCTCATCTCAATTGATGCAGAAAAGTCATTTGACAAAATCCAGCATCATTTCTTGATTAAAAAAAAAAAAACACTTCAAAAGATAGGAATAGAAGGAAACTTCCTCAACATGATAATGGGCATATATGAAAACCCACAGCTAATCATACTCAATGGTGAAAGACTGAACACTTTCCCATTGAAATTGGGAACTAGATGAGGATGCCCACTGTCACCACTGTGATTCATCATTTTGCTAGACGTTATAGCCAGAGCAGTTAGGCAAGAAAAAGAAATAAATGTCATCCAAATTGGGAAGGAAGAAGTAAAACTTTGACTATTTGCAGATGACATGGTTCTATATGCAGAAAACCCTGAAAAGTCTACAAAAGAGCTACTTGAGCTAACAAATGAGTTCAGCAAAGTGGCAGGATACAAGATCAATATGCAAAAACTAGTAATGTTTCTATAGAACAGTAATGAGCAATCTGAGGAGTAAATCAAGAAAAAAATTCCATTTACAATAGCAACTAAAATAATCAAACTAGGAATAAATTTAACCAAGGATATAAAGGACTTGTAACCAGAAAACCACAAACCATTACTGAAAGAAATAAAAGGAGACCTAAATCAATGCAAAGACATTCCATGTTCATGAATTGGAAGAATAAATATCATTAATATGTTAATTCTACCCAAACTGATTTATAGATTCAACGCAATCCCACCTAAAATTCCAACAGCCTACTTTGCAGAAATGGGAAATCCAATTATCAAATTTATTTGGAAGGAAAAGGGACCCTGAATAGCTAAAAATATCTTGAAAAAAGAAGATCAAAGTTGGAGGACTCATACTACCTGACTTTAAAGCATATTACAAAGCTACAGTGGTCAAAACAGCATGGTACTGGCAAATAGACATACCGATCAATGGAATAGGGAGTTCAGAAATAGATCCTCACATCTGTGGTCAAGTGATTTTTGACAAAGCTGCCAAGTCCACTCAACTGGGACAAAACAGTCTTTTCAACAAATGGTGCTGGGTGAACTGGATATCCATATCCAAAAGAATGAAAGAGGATCCCTATCTCACTCCTTATATAAAAATTAACTCATATCAATCAAAGACCTAAATATAAATGCCATTACCATAAAACTCATAGAAGAAAATGTAGGGAAAAATCTTCA
>JAQZBX010097192.1:0-11718 GCA_029593785.1 Cabassous unicinctus
TATGTTTTAAAGTCAGGTAATGTGATACCTCCAACTTCATTTTTCTTTTTCAATATGTCTTTGGCAATTCGGGGCCTCTTACCTCTCCAAATATATTTTGTGGTTAGTTTTTCCAGTTCCTTAAAAAATGCAGTGTTGATTTTTATTGGGATTGCATTAAATCTATAGGTTAGTTTGGGTAGGATAGACATCTTGATGAATTTAGAAACTTCTAAGTGATTTGATCTCTCAATCAACAACTATTAAATATTTATATCAAAAATTTTTATAGCCCACCTACCTTCCTTCTATCTTTTCCCCAATATCTCAGTAATGCATGCATCACTGTGAAACCTTATTCAGACTTTCAAATTCAGAGCACTATTTAATCCTCAAAATATATTTTCCCAATATAGTAAAGCATATTAAATAATGAAAGTTAATAAACAGATTAACAGTAAATTTTACATACTGAATTTTTTTATTCTATCTTTCAAACAAATGTTGGAAATGAACAGGGAGTTCTTCAATGAGATGCCACTTTGTCTAATATGGTATTCTTTGAGGGAGGCTGCAGGTTTTAGGAGAGGGGTGTGTTACAGGATGGTGGTGGTAAAGGGGCATGCTTATAGACTTCTGCACATATAAATATACTTTATCATTTTGAATTTGGGTTTGAATGTTCAGAAAAAAATTTTCATGGATATTTATTATATTGAGTTAGTTGTGGATTTATTGGTGCATCATATGCATAAAATCCTTCGAGACAATTATGTCTTTCTACCCAAGATAAATTCTCTCTAAAATATTACTCCTCATAAATATATATTGGATACATGACAAAATATATAAATTATCACTGAAATCCATTTTCTTAATCAAAGAAAAAAACATGCATCATACTTACTCTTCTCTTGGTAAATCAGAGTATCTTTTGGTTGTTTAAATGTAGAAATATTAAGACTGTAATGTTGAAAGTGATATGTTTAACAAATACATTTACAGCTTTACATTTACTGTCATGTCTGGGAATCCATAGAGCTCCCAGGATTGTCATCTTCAGCAAGGTTTACAGACTACCTGATAATGTGCTTAGCCATATTATATGCCCCCCAATATATTCTTACTCTGTCCATCATTGAAAAGAAAATAAATTACTCTGAAGACTGGAATGTCAGGAATTATTTCCACTGGTAGAAGAGATGATATTCTAAATAATAAGGATAGAGAGATGCCTTTACAATACAGAGTGTGACTTTGTAAATTTGATAATATGTCAGTAAGCAAAAAAATGTATCCATTGTGGCCTACTTTTAAGAGTCATTAGTGAAATTTCTGAATAATAAGAGTTGGCAAAAAAAAATAAAAACAAGTAATTCATGCTTGAGCAGGGACTTTGTCCTTGGAGATGGGGTGATATATTGGTATCAGACACAGGTCAGGAGTTAAATAATGTAGTTCATTTTTTAAAAATTTTCATATCTACTAAGGCATTTTGTAGATTAAAATCCTTTATTATGTGAATACATTCCTTTACAATATGATATGAAGTTTTATTATAGTTGGACTTTTTGAATCAGGTGTGCAGAAAGAAAGGTTATACAATTATATGAGACTGCTGCTTACATTGAAGGAGTTATCCTTCCTAATTTCTCTTTCTCTAAGTACATCCGCTATATTATAGGCATTTTTTAGAAATATATAAACATTTGCTACCAATCTTAATATACATGCAAACAGTATCTATACTTTAAAAACGTCTTCGTAATATTTCACATAATAATAATTTCTGTTCTGTCCACTTAATCACTATTAATCAGAATGGCTGTGTGAAGATGAAGACGTTGCAATTTGTCTTACCAATGCTTGGATTACTTACAATGTTCTTCATTTTGCATAATCATCAAGCATTTTATCAAAAACATCTTCATACTAATATTTTCCATATGTGTAAGAATAATTTCTAAATCTGAAATTTCAAGATAAAATTTTATTCGTAGAAATTTTGTACATTTTTAAAAAGGCCTTAAGTTTAGTTTGTTTAAAAAATTTCACTGTAATTGGATCATTAGTGTACATTATTTGTAATTTTTAAGTTTTCATACTTTGTTCTTATAAATATATTAAATATGTATTCAAAACGTATCAGTCTTTACGGTGTCTATGCTGATTTTTTGGCATGTGGTTTATATTTTTATGCAGTCAAATCTATTGGTGTTTTTTGTTGCTTTACGGTTTTTGACAGCTTTATAAAGCATAATTGACACACAATAAACTACACAAATATAAAGTGTATATGATAAGTGTTGTGATAAGTTTTGACATGCGTACTTCCTAAAGTGTGTTACCACAATCAAAGTAAAGAACATATCCCTCATACCCAATGGTGTCCCTGTTCCGTTTTTGAGTGTATCCATCATACCCAATGATGTCCTCGTGCCCTTTTTAATCACTCCATCTTACTTATGCCCCAACTTCAGCAGTTCTCAGTAAACCATTGATATGTTTTCTGTAACTATAGATTAGTTTGCATTTTGAAGAACTTCATATAAATGGAATCAGATTGCATAAACTTATGTTTTTCTCCATTTGCTCAGCATACTTTTTTTGTAATACATCGATGTTATGTTCTTTATAGTTAATTCCAGTTCTTTTCTGAGAAATATATCCAATGTGCTGTATACCACAATCTTTTTATCTAAATACCTGTTGGTGGATGTTCGTCATTTCAATTTTGCAGCAATTTTAAACAAAGATGCCATGAACATGCATGCCAAAGTCTCTGTAATGGCGTGTGCTTTAATTTCTACGGGGTAAGTACATAAGAGTGGAATGGCTGGGTTTTGGAAGGTATATGTTCAATGTTTAAAAAACTGCAAACTTTTTTCCAAAGTGTTTTTCTGATTTTATGTTCCTACAAGCAATTTAGGAGTGCTCTCCTTTGTCCACATTTTCGGTATTATTAGTATTTGCAATTTTAGATATAGTAGTAGGTATGTAGTGATTTCATATTGTGGTTTTAATTTGCATATACCTAATAGCTAATGAAGTTGATCATATTTTGTCATGCTTATTTGTTGTGTATCTTACTTAGTTTCATGTTTATTTAAACCATTTGCATCTTTTATAAATGGATCTTGATTTTTCTTACTGATTTTTGATAGTATTTTATACAGTGCTTGATGCAATTTTTTTTCAGGCTTTTGGTTCACAAATATTTTAACCAGTTTGTAACTTGTCTTCTCATTCTCTTAACACTTTCTTTAACAGCAGATAGTCTCAATTTTGATGAATTGCATTTTATCACTTTTTAATGGGTCATGCTTTTTTTTCTTTTGTGTTTTCTAAGAATTTGTGGCCTAACCCAATATAAACAATAATTTTGTGGATAGTAGTTCATTTTATTTAATATGGTTATTCAATTCTTCTGTGCCATTTGTTGAAAAGACTATCCTTCTCCAATGAATTATTTTTGCATCTCTATCAAAAATCAGTCGACCATAAACATAAGGGATTACTTCAGGAGTTGCAAATCTTTTCCATTGATCTTGGGTCTATCTTAATGCAAATATTACACTCTTAATTTCTGTAGCTCTGTAGTTCATGTAGGTCCTACAACTTTGTTCTTTTTCCGAGTTGATTCAATTATTATAAGTTTACTACATTCCTATTTTAGTTATAAGCAGCTTGCCAAGTTTTACGTAAATTGTGCTTGGATTTTGATTGGGATTGCAGTGAATCTAGAGATTAAATTGGATAGAATTCAACTCAAAAAATAGTCTTTCGATCGATGAAAATGATATATACCTCAATTTATATGTCCTTTTAAAATTCTCAGCAAAATTTGTAGTTTTCTGTGTATAGGACTTCCATATATTTTGTCAGATTTAGGCCTTCATATTTCATATTTTAGGCAGAGCTTTGAATTTTCAATAACTGTTGGTTTATTTATTAAAATAGTTATACATATGAATTTTTATGTGGATCTTTTTCTTGCATCACTTAAAAACCCACTTGTTACTTTTAGTGACTTCTTTGTAGAATAAAGATGATTTTCTCCATAGATGACCTTGTGGAAAGCAAATAAATATGACTATCTTCATTCATCCATTAGATCTAAACTTTTATTTCTTTTTTTAAATTTTGCTTATCTGCTTGATTATAAACTTATATTGAATAGAAGTGGCATATGTGGACATCTTTTTCTTTTTCCTCATCTTAGAGGTGAAGCATTGAGTATTTCACATAAATTTTTATGCAATATATGACATCAAATATGATGTGATAATTTGTAGGTTTTTGTAGATGTCTGTTTAATTTCCTACAGCTGCCATAAGAAGTACCACAATCTGGGTAGCTCAAAATGACAGAAAATCATTGTCTCAGTACTGGAATCCAGTAATCTGAAATAAGGGAATAGCCATTTCTAGGCTTTCTCTGAAGCCTGTAGGGTTCTGTCATTTTCTCTGTCTGTCACATAGCCATCTTCTCTTTTTCTCTCTCTGTCCATGTCCAATTTTCTCTTCTCATAAGGACATCAGGGCCCACCTCAGTGCAGTTTGACCTCATTTTAACCAACATTGTCTTCAAAGATCAATTTCTAATTAATGTTACAATAAGGTAGAGAGTTAGGATATGAATATTTATTATTGGAGAAAACATTTCAACCCATGACTCTGCCTTTTATCAGAATGAAAAAATATCCTTTCTTTTTCTGTGTGCTGAGAATTTTTTTATTGGAAATTTATGTGAGTTTTTCAAGTGTTTCTTCTGCATAATTTGATATGACAATATTTATGTACATTTTTCATTTTCAGTGTCAAATTAGGGTGAACAATCAATTACATTGATTGTTTTTCGATCTTTATATAAGCCATCAGTAAACAATCATATTTTTAATTCTTACTTACCAATGATTATACATTTTATTTCTTTTTCTTGACTTTTTGCAATGGCGCGGCCCTCCATCAATTTTTGAACTCAGGCTCCACATTCATTTTTCATCATTAAGTAGAATGTTGGTTAATCAAAAATTATTTTTCAGAATAAGAAAGCTCCTTTCTAATCCTTGTCTGATTAGTGGTTTATCATAAAATCTTTTGGAATTTTCAGAGGTGTTTTCTTCATCTATATATATTTGCTCAAATAATATTTCCCCTTTTCTGTTAATATGTATGATAAGACAAAAGGATTGAAATGTCAATCACTGTGAAACATTACTTGCACTTTCAAACTCAGAGCACCATTCAAACCTCAAAATATACTTTTCCCAAGATATTACAACTTACTATATAATGAAAGTTAATAGGTTGAATATAAAGTATAACTGACTGATTTTTTTTATTTTCAAACAAATGGTCAAAATGAACACAGTTTCTAATGAGATGCTCCCACTTCAGCCACTATGTTATCTTTTTGGAGGTTGAGAATAAAGGACATGTTTGCATACTTCTATAGATGCAAAGATGATTTACTATTTTTATTTGAGGTTCAAGGTATACTCAACTTACTAGGGATATTTCTTAAATTAAGTTAGATCTGGATTTTTTTATGCATCTTATCCATTAAAACTCCCAGGCATTTACTGATACAAGAATTAGGAAAAGCTAATTTAGCTGTACAAGTACAATTATTTTTTAAAAAATGGCATAGCATAACTATACGTTCGATACATAACAAAATAGATAAATCATCACTGAAATCCATTTACTTGTGTACAGGAAAAATGCCCTAATCCTTGAAAAGCAATTACAATTAAAAAGAAAAACTTTATTTATACTTACTGTTCTGTGAGTAATTCAGAGCTTCTGATACTTGTTTTAACATAACAATATTAAGACTGAAATGTTGAAAGTGTTATTTTGATGAATATACTTATATTTTCACATTTACTAACATGTCTGGGAATGCATAGAGCTTCCTGAGATTTTCATGCTTGACAAATTTGACAGAATTCCTGATAATGGCCTTAGTGCTCTTATAAGCACCCCAACATTTTCTTATCTTTCCATCTCTGAAAAGAACACAAGTTACTCTGAAGGCTGGAATGGAACTGTATCCAGTGGTGGAAGAAGTGATATTTTAAAAAATCAAGCAATGGGAAATTCTTTCACATTGTAGAACACGTTTCTTTTTTAATTTGCTGAAAATGCACTTAGTGAAAAAAAGAGTCCTTGGTGACCTAAATTCAGGAGTCATTAATGAATTTTCTGAGTAATGAAATTTGACAAAACAAAACAAAACAAGTAACACTGCCTTCAGTGGGGACAGAGTCCTTGGAGACAGGGGATGATACATCAGCTTTAGACACATTTCAGGAGGACAACTATATTAGAGCTCTTTTGTTTTTTGTTTTAAAGTTTCACATCTAAGACATTTGGAATACTGTAAACCTCTCTTATATGAATAGAATCCTGCATTACATTATGTGAATATTCTCATTTGTCAATTTTAATCATATGAGCTAAAGGAAAAGTTTATGTAATTATATGCGGCTCCTGCATACATTATAGAACTTATTCTTCCAAATTTCTCTTTCTCTAAATAAACCCACGTTCACAAATACATGAATATATTCAACCACATCTATAATAGGATGCAAAAACATACCTTATATTTTAAACACATCTTAATTTATCACATAATACATATTTCTGGGCTTTCTACTTTATCACTATTAATCAAATTGGCTGTAGGAATATTTTGACATTTATTTTACCAATGTCTAAATTATATTTATAATATTCCTCATTTTGCACAGTTATCATTCATACTATCAAAATCATTTTCATACTATTATTTTTGCATATGTGTGAGAATAATTGGTAAAAGTGGAATTTCTAAATTAAAACATTATTTTATTTCTAGAAATTTTGTACAGGGTTATAAAAGAACTATAAGATTAGATTTATATCAAATATTTGTCACTATAATTAAGTCATTAGTATACATCATTTCTCTTTTCATGCCTGTTCATATTTTGTTGTTTAAAGTAAGTTTAATATGTCTTAAAAGTATCTGTTCTGATTTGTGGCCTGTGATTTATGGTTTTATACAGTTCAATCTATCATTTTTATTTCTTTATAGTTTTGAACAGCATTATTGAGGTATTATTCAAAATAAGTGTGTATACCATGACTCTTCAGATTTCTTAGTGCAAGACAGCCTTTGTCTGTGACACGTACTCTTATTTTAATGTTGTTCTTATATTGTATTATTTTCCTGTAAATAACTGTAAATTGGTTAACATTGCCATTCTGAGTACTGTGGGTCATCCTTAATATCAAATGCTGTTTAACTGCCACCATTGGTGAAGAGTGTTTTATGGAATTTGTCAATTTTATCTAAGTTGTCGCTAAAGGCCATATGTTTCAAAATAATATTCCGTTATCCTTTAATATTTTAGAATGTGTAGTGCCACATCTGTCATTCCTCACCTTAGTAATTTGTGTCATCTTGTTTCTTTACTGAGATTTTCTAAGAACCAACTTTTCTCTTTTTTCCTTTTACATTCTAATTGATTTCTACAATGATTTCTATTATTTATTTTCTTCTATTGATTTTAGATTTGAATTTTTCTTCTTTTCCTTCATAAAAGGGGAAAAATAGCAAATGTGTGATAGATTTTTCTTCCTTTTTCATATAGGCATTGAGTGGTACAAATATGCCTATAAACTCTTTTAGCTATATCCAACAAATATTGACAAACTGTTTTTTAATTCAAATTCATTTAGAAGAACTTTTAATGTCTCTTTTGATGTCTTCTTTAATTGATGTTTTATTTAGACTCATGTTAATGCCCACATATTTAGAGAATTTTCTGATGTCTCGGATATTTCTATTTTAAATCTGTTGTCTTTAGTGTTCATACATTGTATGATTTGAATTATATTATGGCTTAAAAAATGGTCTATATTAAAAATTGTTTGTAAAACTTTTGATATGATTGTTTATACTGCTATTGATCTCTAAGTGTCCATTAAGCCAATCTGATTGATAGTTTTATATATTTTTCTATATATTTTTCTAGAATTCCTGGGTACATGTTCTGTTAATCATTAATAAAAAGATATTGAATTCTCCAACTCTAATCCACAACTATAAAAGTGGATTTCTCTTTGTAGTTTGATCAGTTTTTGTGTTATATATGTTATATATTTGAAATATTGTTATTAGTGGCATGAACATTTAAGTTTGCCATGCCCTAAATGATCTCCTTTATCTCAGGTAACATTCTTTGCTCTGGGATTTACTTTGTCGAATATTAATGTAGTCATCTCTGATTTCTTTTGATTGGTGTTAGCATAGTATACATATTTTTCACCTTTCATTCTTACTTATTTTTGCCCTTAAAATTAAAATAGATTTGTATATTGCCTAGAGCTGTTTTTGCTTTTTTATTCAATCTGACATTCTCTGGTGTTGATTGGGTGTGTTTAGGCCATTTATATTTATTATGATCATTAATATTGTTGGCTTGAAATCCACAATCTAATTATTTTCTATTCATCCCTTTTTACAAATTATAGAAAGACATTTAATGTGTTCAAATTAACACTTACCTTTTAGGGATTTTTAAAATAAATGTTATTGAAATGTATTTACACACCATACAACCCATCTATATTGTACAATCAATAGCATTTGGTATAATCACAAAGCTGTGTTTTCATTAGTGCAATCAATATTAGAGCATTTTCCTTACTCCAAAAGGAAAAAATGCTTGTCCTTTAGTATTCACCTCTCAATCCTTCTATCCTTCTCTTACCCTACATATCTTCTAATCCATTTCAGTCTCTAAAAATTTAGTTGTATTTACATTTTGTATAGATGGAGTCAAATATAGTACATTGAGTCTGATTTCTTTCCTTTAGCATTATTCTCTTTTTTACCATTAATGGGAGAATATTAATATGTTACTATTCCCTACATTCCATAATTTGCTTTAGTTGTATTTTTGAATAAATATCACCCTATTATTAACATCTTGTAACATTAACATTCATTTGTTCTGATTCAGAGAAAAACATACTTAGATGTGGACTATTATCCATACTTTTTGTCCACAAGACAGTTTGCTATGCTATACAGATCCAGGTTTCATCTTTTAGTTAACCTTCTAGTTATATATACAACCTTAAACTTTCCCTATCAGTCACTGTCATACTCCTGTATTAATGAAATTACAATCACTATAGTGTGCTATCATCACCTCTGTCCATATCCAAACATTTACAGACACCGTTTTTACAGATTTTGCATAAATTATGCCTCAGTTTTCCATTCTTTATCATCCTTCTATCTTCAGGTGACCTATATTCTAGCTATTAATTCCATGACTTTACACATTAGATTTAATTCATACTAGTGAAATCATACATTATTTGTCATTTTGTGTCTGACTTGCTTCACTCAATCTAATGCCCTCCAAGTTCATTCATGTTATCATATGCCTCACAATTTTATTTCTTCTTACAGCTGAATAATATTACCTCATGTATATATGACAATTTGTTTACCCATTCATTAGTTGATGGAAAATTAGATTGTTCCAATCTTTGGGCAATTGTGAATAATGCCACTATGAACTGATAATATGGAGATATCCATACTCTCAAATCTTCTGGGTATATACCCAGTAGTGGAATCGCTGGATCATATGACAGATCTATATTTAACTTCCTTAAGAACAGCCAAACAGTCCTCCACAGTGACTGCACCTATTATACATTCCCAGCAACAGTAAATAAATGTTCTTTTTCTCCACATACTCTCTAGCACCTGTAGCTTTCTGTTCTTTTTTAAAAAATAGTGGCCTTTCTCATAGGTATGAAATAATATCTTATTGTAGTTTTGATTTGCATTCCCCTAATATCTAGTGATTTTGAATAACTTTTCATATGTTTTTTCATCATTTGTATTTCTTCTTTGGAAAATGTCTGTTCAAGTGTTTTCCCCATTTTTAAATCAGGTTATTTGTCCTTTTATCTTTGAGTTCTAGGTTTGCTTTATATATCCTGTATATTAAACCCCTATCAGATATGTGATTTCTAAATATTTTCTCCCATTAATTAGGCTGCCTTTTCACTTTCTTGACAAAGCATTTTGCAGTGCAAAAGTGTTTAATTTTGAGACGGTCCCATTTATCTATTTTTTTATTTCATTGTTAATGCTTTGTATGTGCAGTCTAAGAACATCAAATCTTGAACATGCTTTTATACATTATCTTCCAGAGTTTTATACTCCTGGCTTTTATGTTTAAGTCTTTGATCCATTTTGAGTTGATTTTTGTGCAAGGAGTGAGATAGGGGTCCTCTTTCATTCTTTAGGTTATAGGTATTTAGTTCTCCCAGCACCACTTGTTGAAAAGACTGTTCTGTCCCAGAAAAGTGGACTTGGTTTACCTGCCAAAAATCAGTTAACCTTAGAGGTGCGGGGCTATTTCTGAATTATTAATTCAATTCCATTGATCAGTGGTCTATCTTAATGCCAATACCATCTGTTTAGACCACTGTAGCTTTGTAAAATGCTTTAAGATCAAGAACTGTGAGTCCTGTGACTTTGCTCTTCTTTCTTAGGAGGTTTTTGGCTATTTAGGTCCCTTTCCTTTCCTGATAAATTAGGTAATTGACATTTTTATTTCTGTAAAGTATGTTGTTGGAATTTTGATTGGGATTGTATTGAATCTGTAAATAATTTTGAGTAGAATTGGCATAGTAACAATATTTAGTGTGCCAATCCATGAACATGGACTGTCCTTCCCTATGTTTATATTTACCAAGGTTTTGCAGTTTTCAGAGTACAGGTCTTTTACATTCCTGTTGAAATTAATTCTAAGATATTTGTTTCTTTTAGTTGCTATTTTAAATGGATTTTTTTTCTTGATTTCCTCCTCAGATTGTTCATTACTAGTATATAGAAACACTATTGATTTTTGCATGTTGATCTATCCAACCACTCTGCTGAACTCATTTATTAGCTCTAATAACTATTTTCTAGATATTTCACAATTTTCAAAATATATAGAATCATGTCATCTGGGAAGAGAGTTTGATTTCTTCTTTTACAATTTGAATGTCTTGTATTTACTTTTCTTGTTTAATTGCTCTAGCTAGAATGTCTAACACAATATTGAATAGCAGTGGTGAGAAAGGACATCCTTGTCTTCTTCCTGATCTTAGAGAAGAAGCTTTCACCTTTTCCCTTTAAAAATTATGCTGCCTGTAGGTTTTTTCATATATGCCCTGTATCATGTTGAGGATATTTCCTTCTAATCCTATCTTTTGAAGCATTTTAATCAAGAAAGGATGCTGGATTTTGTCACCTGCCTTTTCTGCATCATTTGAGATGATCATAAAGATTTTCTCCTTCGATTTGTTAATGTGATATATTATGTTAATTGATTTTCCTGTGTTGAACCACCCTTGCATACCTGGAATAAAATTTACTTGAACTTGTGTATTATTCTTTGAATATGCTGTTTGATTCTCTTTGCAAGTATTTTGCTTAGAATTTTTACATCTATAATCATGAGAGAAATTGGTCTGCAATCAATCTTTATCAGGCTTTGGTGTTACAAAATTTTGACTTCCTAAAATGAGTTAGGTAATTTTCCTTCCTCTTAAAATTTTTGGAAGAGTTTGAGCAATATTGCTATAATTCTTGTCAAAATATTTGCTAAAATTAACTTGTGAAGCCATCTGGATCTGGGCTTCTATTTTCTGGGAGATTGTTGAAGAC
>JAQZBX010097193.1:0-11718 GCA_029593785.1 Cabassous unicinctus
CTTAGTTTTCAAAACTAAAGAACTTGGTGCATTCACACTGCGTTAGGTAAAACCTGTGTTTTAACTTTGATTTTAAGTGAAAACAAGTGTGAAGCAATTAAACAAGTAACTTGTTTAGTTTTGAAAACTGTAGAACCTGGTGAATTCATGGAGTTTTAGGTAAAACCAGGGTTTAACATTGATTTTAAATGAAAGCAAATTCGGGGCAGCCAATTAAACAAGTAAAATGCTTACTTTTCAAAACTGAAGACCCAGGTGCATTCACAGAGCATTAGGTAAAACCAGTGTTTGGACAAAGATTGTAAGTGAAAACAAGTGCCTAGCAGCCAATTGAACATTAACATGCTTCGTTTTCAAACTGTAGGAGCTGATGAATTCATGCACAACTAAGAAAAACCAGGGTTTTAACAATGATTTTAAGTGGGAAAAAAGGTTAGCAGCCAATAAAACATTTAACTTTTAGTTTTCAAATCTTAAGAACCTGGTGCTTTCACATAGCATTAAACAAAACCAGTGTTTGCCATTGATTGTATGTGAAAACAATTGCACAGCAGCCAATTAATCAAGTCACTTAAGTTTCAAAACTGAAGAACCTGGGGCATTCACACAGCATTAGGTAAAATCAGTGATTTCACATTGATTGTAAGTGAAAATAAGTGTGTAGTAGCCAATTAACCAAATACCTTGCTTAGTTTTCAAAATTGTAGAAACTGATGAATTAATGGAGCATTAGGTAACACCAGTGTTTCAACATTGATATGAAGAGAAAACAAATGTGTAATAAGCAATTAAACAAGTAAGTAACTTGCTTAGTTTTCAACAATAAAAACATGTTGCTCTCACAGAGCATTCTGTAAAAGCAGGGTTTGTCATTGAGTGTAAGTGGAAACAATTGAATTACAGGCAATTAAACAAATAAAGTGGCTAGTTTTCAAAATTGAAGAGCCTGGTGTATTCACAGACTGTTAGATTAAACAAGTGTTCTGACATTGATTGTAAGTGAAAACAACTATGTAGCTGCCAAATAAACAAGTAATATTCTTAGTTTTCAAAACAGATGAACCTGCTTCATTCACAGAGCATTACATAAAATCAGTGCTTTGACATTGATGGTAAATGAAAACAAGTGCAGAGCAGCCAATTAACTGTTAACTTGCTTATTTTGCAAAACTGCAGAGCCTGGTACATTCAGAAAGCATTGGGTAAAACCCATGTTTTGTCATTGATTGTAAGTGAAAACAAGTGTGTAGTAGCCAAATAACCAAGTACGTTGCTTAGTTTTCAAAACTAAACCACCAGGTGGATTCACATTGCATTGGGTAAAACATATATTTTTATATCGATTGTAATTGAAAACAAGTGTGTAGCAGCTAAATAGACAAGTAACATGCTTAGTCTCAAAACTTAAGGACCTGGTGCATTCACATAGAGCTAAATAAAACCAGTGTTTTGAAATTGAGTGTAAGTGAAAAAAGTGCCCAGCAGACAAATAATCAAGTAAGTTGCTTACTTTACAAACCTGAAGAACCTGGTGCATTCACAGGGCATAAAGTAAAACCAGTGTTTGGAGATTGATGGTAATTTAAAGCTAGTGCATAGCAGCCAATTACACATTAACTTGCTTCATTTACAAACTGTAGACTCTGGTGCATTCACAGAGCATTAGGTAAAATCAGGGTTTTGACATTGTAAGTGAAAACAAGTGTGTAGAATCCATTTAAACAAGTAACTTGCTTAGTTTGGAAAACCAAAGTACCTGGTGCATTCACAGAGCATTGGGTAAAACACATGCTATGGGATTGATTGTAAGTGAAAACAAGTGCATAGCAGCAAATAAACAAGTAACTGGCATAGGTTTCAAAACTGAAAACCAGGGGCATTCAGAGTGTGTTAAGTGAAACCTGTGCTTTGACATTGTAAGTGAAAACAGCTATGTAGCAGCCAATAAACCATTAACGTGCTTAGATTTCAAAACTGAAGTACCTAGTGCATTCACAGGGCATTATGTAAAACCAGTTTTGACATTGATTGTAAATGAACAAGTATCAGCCAAATAATCAAGGAACTTGATTAGTTTTCAAAACTGAAGAACCTGGTACACCCAGAAAGCATTAAGTAAAAGCAGTGTTTTGACATTGTGAGTGAAAAGAAGTGCATAGCCTCCAATTAAACAAGTAAGTTGCTTTGTTTTCAAAAATGAAATCGGTGCATTCAGAGAGTGTTTGGTGAAATGAGTGTTTTGACATTGATTGCAAGTGAAAACAAGTGCACTGCAGGCAATTGAAAAAGTAATTTGCTTAGTTTTCAAAATTGAAGGACGTGGTTCATTCACAGACCATTCAGAAAAACCAGTTTTTTGGCAGTAATTGTAACTGAAAACATGCATTGCAGCCAGTTAAACAAGTAACTTGGTTAGTTTTCAAACCTGAATCACTTTTTGCATTCACAAATCGTTAGATAAAACCTATGTTTTGACATTTATTTTAAGTGAAAACAAGTTTGTAGCAGTCAAATAAACAAGATATTTGTATAGTTTTCAAAACTGCAGAAACTGGTGCATTCACAGAGCATTAGGTAAAACCAATGTTTTGATATTGATTGTAAGTAAAAACAAATGCATAGTTCCAATTAATCATGTAACTTGTTCAGTTTGAAAATTTAAGAACCTGGTGCAATCACATAGAATTAAATAAAACCAATGTTTTAACATTGATTGTAAGTGAAAACATGTGCACAGTAATCAATTAAACAAGTAACTTGCCTCGTTTTCAAAACAGAACCTGGTGCAATCACAGACATTAAGTAAAACCAGTAAAACCAGTGTTTGTGAACTGAATCCATTGTAGGCAAATACACCAGAAAAAAATTTAGTTTTCAAAACAGAAGAACGTGGTGCATTCACAGAGAGTAACTTAAAACTAGTGTTTTGCCATTGATTGTAAGTGAGAACAAGTATGAAGCAGCCAATTAAACAAGCAACTTCCTTAGTTTTCAAAAGTGTAGAAACTGAGGAATTCATGGAGCATTAGGTAAAACCAATGTTTTCACATTGATTGTAAGTGAAAACATGTGTGTAGCAGCCAAATAAGCAAGTATCTTGCTTATTTTAAAAACTGTAGAATCTACTCCATTCATATAGCATTGGGTAAATGTGTGTTTTGGTACTGTTTGTTAGTGAAATCAACTGCATAGCAGCCAATTAAAAAGTAACTTCGTTTGTTTCCAAACTAAAGAACCTCGTGCATTCACAGAGTGTAAAAAGCAGTGTTATGACATTTATTGTAAGGGAAAACAACTGTGTAGATGCCAAATAAGCAAATAAATAGCTTTGTTTTCAAAACTGAAGATCCTGGTGCATTCACAGATCATTATGTAAAACCAATGTTTTCATAATGATTGTACCTGAAAACAAGTTCATAGTAGCCAATTAAAATAGCAACTTGCTAAGTTTTGAAAACCAAAGAGCCGGTTGTATTCAGAGTGTTTGTTAAAACCCATGTTTTGGCATTGATTGTAAGTGAAAACAACCGTGCAGCAGGCAAATAAGCAAGTACATAGCTTAGTTTTCAAAACTAAAAACCTGTTGCATTTACAAAGCAACAGCTAAAGCCAGTGTTTTGACTTTGACTGTAAGTGAAGACACGTGTGTAGCAGCCAATCAAACAAGTAATGTGCTTAGTCACATTGATTGAAAGTTAAAACAAGTGCATTACAGCCAAGTGAACAAGTACCTTGATGAGTTTTGAAAATTGAAGAAAATTGTGCATTCAGAGATCGTGGATTAAACCATTGTTTGGCATTGATTTTAAGTGGAAACAAGTGCCCAAGCACCACTTAAGCATTAACTTGCCTTGTTTTCAAAACTGCAGACCTGGTGAATTCACAAAGCATTAGGTAAAACCAGTGTTTTGACATTGATTGTAGGTGAAATCAAGTGTGTAGCAGCCAATTAACCATTAATTGCAAAGTTTTCCATACTGTAGAACCTGGTGAATTCATTGAGCATTAGGTAAAACCACTATTTTCACATTGATTGTAACTGAATTCAAGTGTGTAGCCACCAAATAAGCAAGTACATAACTTAGTTTACAAAATTAAAGAACCTGGTGCATTCACAGTTGTATTAGCCAGGCAAAGGGGTGCTCATGTTAAATACCAAAAATGGGTTGGTATTTACAAAGGGTATTTATTTGGGGTAGAAGTCCACAGATACCAGGCCATAAAGCATTAAGTTTCTTCTCTCACCACAGTCCAATGCCACATGTTAGAGCAAGATAGCTGCCAGCATTTGCCAGGGCTCAGGCTTCTGGGGTTCCTCTCTTCCTGGGGCTGTGTTTCTCTCCGGGCTTAGCTCTTGTTTCCTCCACAAGGTCCGGCTGTAGACATCAGGCAAATGTCTTGCTTCTCTTCTCCTGGGCCTTCATTCCAACATCAAAACTGCTTCTCAAAAGACTGTTTCAGCTCTGTTCTTTGCCTTGCCTTTTATATTTGATTCCCCACCCACCAAGGGTTGGGACTCAACACCATAATCATAACCTAATCATGCCCAGATTAACAGATCAGTTTACAAGCATGATCTACTTATATTTTTGGAATTCATAATTACATCAAATTGGCCAATGGTTACAACAGCACATTAGGAAAGACCAGTGTTTTGACCAAATGTAAGTGAAAACAAGTGCATTGCAGCAAATGAAAGAAGAAACTTGCATAGATTTCAAAACTGAAGAACTAGGTGCATTTACAGAATGTTAGGTAAAATAAGGTTTTGACATGGAATGTAAGTGAAAGCCTGTCTGCAGCAGACAAAGTTGCAAGAAACCCTCTTAGTTTTCAAATCAGTAGAACCTGCTGCATTCACAGAGCATTTGCTAAAACCAATGTTTTGACAATGATTGTAAGTGAATACAAATGTGTATAGTGAAATAACCAAGTATCTTGCTTAGATTCCAAAACTAAGGAAACTGGTGTATTCACATAGTGTAGAGCAAAACCCATGTTTTCACATTGATTGTAAGTGAAGAAAAGTGCATAGCAGTCAATTAATTATGTAACTTTTTTATTTTTGAAAACTGAAGTATCTGGTGCATTCACAAAGCATTGGGTAAAACTCAAGTGTTGACATTGATTATTTGTGAAAAGAAGTGCATAGCAGCCATTTAAACAAGGAACTTGTTTAGTTTTCAAAAATAAACGATGTACATTCATAGAGCGTTGGAGAAACCAGGGTTTTGACAATGATTGTAAGTGAAAACAAGTGTGTAGCAGCCAAATAAAAAAGTGAATTGTGTAGTTCTCAAAACTGCAGAACCTGATGCATTCACAGAGTGTTAGGTGAAACCAGTGTTTCGACATTGATTATAAGTAAAGTAAAGTGCATAGCAGCCAATTAACCATAAACTACCTTAGTTTCAAACCTGCAGAACCTGGTTCACTCATAGAGCACTAGGTAAAACCTGTGTTTTGATGTTAAATGCAAGTAAAAACAAAATGCATAGCAGCCAATTAAACAAGTAACATGCTTGCCTTTCAAAACTGAAAAGCCTGGTGCATTCGCAGAGCAGTAGGAAAAACAAGTGTTTTGAAATTGATTGTAAGTGAAAACCAGGGCATAACAGCCAATTTAACAAATGAGTAGCTTAGTTTTTTTAAGGTGTAGAAACTGATGAACTCTTGGATCAATAGGGAAAACCTGTGTTTTAACATTGATTTTAAGTGAAAACTAATGCATAGAAGCCAATTAAGCAACCAACTTGCTTATTATTCAAACCTGAAGAACCTGGTACATTCACAGATCATTAGGTAAAACCAGTGTTTTCACATTGATTGTAAGTGAAAACAAGTGCTTAGCAGCCAATTAAACAAGTAACTTGCTTAGATTTCAAAAATGAAAACATGGTGCAGTCAAAACGTTCAGTGAAACCAGTGTTTTGACATTGAGTGTAAGTGAAAACAAGTGCATAGCAGCCAATTAAACAAGTAAGTTGCTAAGTTTTCCAAACTGTAGCACCTGGTGAATTCACTGTGCATTTGATAAATTCCAGGTTGTGGTATTGATTGCAATTGAATACAAGTGTATAGTAGCAAAATAAACAAGAAAGCTGCTTATTTTTAAAAACTGAAGAACCTGGTATATTCAAAGAACATTAGGTAAAATCAGCGTTTTGAAATTGATTGTAAGTGAAAACAAGTGTGTAGCAGCCAATTTAACAAGTAACTTGCTTACTTTTCAAAGTAAATAAACTGGTGCATTCCAATAGGATTTGGTGAAACCCATGTTTTGGTATTGATTGTAAGTGAAAGCAAGTGTCTAGTATCTAAATAACTAAGTAAATTTCATAGTTCTCAAAACGGTACAACCTGTTGCATTAACAGAACGTTAGGTGAAACCAGTGTTTGACATTGATTGTAAGTGAAAACAAGTGCATAGCAACCAATTAAGCAGCAGCTAGTTTAGTTTTCAAAACTGAAGAACCTGGTGAATTCACAGAGTGTTGGAGAAAACCCGTGTTGTGGCATTGATTCTAAGTGAAAACAAGTGCATCATAGCCAATTACAGAAGTAACTTGCTTAGTTTTCAAAATTCAAGCCATGGTGCACTCACAGAGAATTCAATGATACCAGTGTTTTGACACTGATTGTATATGATAACAAGTATGTAGCAGTCAAATATCAAAGTATCTTTCTCAGTTTTCAAAATAAAACAATCTTGTCCATTCACATAGTGTTGGATAAAACCCAAATTTTGAAATTGATTTTAAGTGAAAACAAATGTCTGGCATCCAAGTGTAAAATAACTTGCTTACTTTTCAAAAATGAAAATGTGGTGCATTCATAGAGCATTTGGTGTAATCATTGTTTTGACATTGATTGCAAGGGAAAACCAGTGCTTAGCAGCCAATTAACCATTAAATTGCTTAGTTTTCAAAACTGCAGGATCTGTGTCTTCACAGTGTTAGGCAAAACCAGTGTTTTGACATTGATTGTAACTGAAAACAAGTATGTAGCAGATAATTATACAAGTAACTTGCTTACTTTACGAAACTGTAGAACCTGGTGCATTCACATAGCGTTGGGTAAAACCCATGTTTTGATATTGATTGTAAGTGAAAACAAGTGCACAGCAGCCAATTAACCATTAACTTTCTTAACTTTCAGAGCTGCTCAAACTTGTGCATTCACAGAATATTAGATATAACCACTGTTCTGACATTGATTGTAAGTGAAAACAAGTGTGTAGCCACCAAACAAGCAGGTATATACCTTAATTTTCAAAAATAAAGAACCTTGTGCATTCAGGAAGTATTATGTAAAACCAGTGTGTTTATTTTTTTATTTAGCTTTAGAACAAAGAAAATACATGCACGCATGTGCATAGACAATAGATACGTGATGGGTTACACATTACTAAAGTCAGCAATTCTTTAGGGTTTATGGTTCAGTTCTCCTTACATTTCTGCTCATAACAGTCCATGTTAATCATTATCTGACATATATGAGATACACTTTGTGTAGCACAGAATGCTACACCAACAGGCTTATACCAGTTCTTATCTTAGTGTCTTGAAGCTAGAAATGCCTTTCCCATACATACCAAGGCAGCCGGCTTTCTATCAGTAGTCATGGCTTTAATAGAACTCCTTCATTTCCCCTTTTTTTATTAATTAATTTTTAAGTGAAGATAATAAGAATCATTATATAACATGATGCAAGGTGACCTCTAGTCACACTTGTCTTCTCCCATAGGCTCCTGTGACAGAGCCTTTCTTATGTTGTCCTCCTCTGAAAATCTTACCACTCATTGGCTACCAGTCAAGCTTTTGAGCTCTTACATGGAAGGCAATTTCATTTATATTTTATTCTTCCTCAGGTTCCTTATGTGTATGCTTTTATGAAGATAATTAGTAGTAAAATCATGAGGTTATTATTATACTATTTTCTACCACAAATAATATAAAATTAGTTTTTCATGGCTAAGTTTCTTAATATAAATGCATTTATCAGATTTAATTTTTCATTTTTTCTATGAATATATGTTATTATTCTACCCTTGAAAATACAATTAAAATGCATATAACAATATTTCCTAATCCAATCCAAAATGATATTTGAACTGTTTTTGTTTCCACCAGTGAAACAGATTGACAGTATTTAAATTTTCAGACAATTCTTTCCAAAATTCTGCACCAGGGGTTTCTTTCAATTCATGTTGAGACATGCTCAATGCTTTCTTTTGCAATTCTAAAATATCTAGGAAATATTTTGCTTATATCCAATCAAATGATTTTTTGGTTCTTCCTAATCATGCTCACTATTATTATACGGCAAAGGTGTAATACAAAAAAAAACTTTCTTTCCAATCACATTTAAGAGCTCGTAACAAGTTTAAATTATAGATTTGATTACCCAAATGTATAATAGTTGTTTCAAGATCATCCATAAGATTATTCAGCTCATTATCCATGTGAGACTGGCTATGCCACATCTCACTTGCATTTTTTGCCAGTCCTTAACATATTGTTGGGCCTGCACTCCTTGATGCAGGGCTATGCCAGGGATGGCTGTGCCGTTTATGATGCCAATCAGTCCCCAAATTCCTGCTATTATAGTCCAATCAGTCTTTTAGTTCTTTTAAAATAATGGTCAAGGAAGTGCCACAGCAGCAGGGATTCTGGAGACTGAATCCAATGTCTGGTCATCTGAACCAGTAACCATGGTCCTTTTCTTCTTCTTGCTATAAAAAGAGTTTGATTTTCCTGCAAATATGAATTCTTAATATATGTAAACCAGTTCTCCCCAAAATTTCCACGAATAATTTTGATTTTTGTTTAGTGTCTCATGCTTGTGGGAAAAATCTTTCTTGATTTATCCAGTTTATTGGGCTGTTAGTAAATGCTGTATTACCAAAATTTCAGAAATAAGGATTACTGTCATTAGTTGTTATGTTTGAATTGTTAATGAACTAATATATGGTTGTGTTTTTAACAGGCTTTGGAATTCCTATAAAGGCCTGATCCTTTCCAATTCCATAGGAATCATTAAACACAACCTCTGTAAAACCATGCTATACATGCCATTTGTCATTTAGTAATCTGTTTTGAGAGGGACATGTAAGATTTACCAGATTTTCTGATTTATATGGTAAAGAAGGGAAAATGAGAATATAAATTTGAGGTGTTTTTTTTCTGTGTTAAAACTACACTACGATTTTGAGGTTGCATGCATGAGGAACCATGTCCAATACAAAGAGGGTGGTCTATAATAGGTAAAGTTAAATTTTCTATAAATTTTCCTTCTTTAGTCTTTAAGGATATCCATAAGTATATAGGTCCCACAAAAAATGGTGAGATTGATTAAGATAAATTGGATAAGAGTCATCGCCCTAGGTAAACAGCACTAAAAGAAGTGGGTTATCAATGTATGCCCATTAAATGTAATTATGATATGGGATCTTACCTTGACCTAATACTTTACTTATAATTAATCCAATGTGAATTCACCATGTCCATAGATTAAGTTTCAGCAGCATCTTTAACTCTAGGTTAGATTCATATAGACGGGATCCCTTGCAGTTCTCCTCTTTCTGACATGATAAGAGCAAAACCTCAGTCCCAAATTTTTACCTCTGCTTTTTCCCATTCATTTGTTGTTTCATTTTTCCAAAATATCTGTTGTCTGCATTTTTTATTTTCATTCTTTTTATTAACCTCACATTGTCTTTCTGCTGCAGCTATATTAGAAATTTGTCTATTAAGAAAATTTAAGGTAACAATGCTTTAGATAGTTTGTCTTTATCAGATTCTCCTCCATCTCCCTCTTTTTGTTTTTGCAACATTAATTTTAGTAAGTGATTGTTTTTTTCAACAATAGCTTGACACTTGGGTTTATTTGCTTTGGTAAGAGAATATTTGAGATGTTTAAAGAATTGTGTTAAAGTGTTTTTGATGGGGTTACAACAAGGATAAGTACATGCTTGTGGGAAGCCAGAATGAGTAAGGCATAAAGTCTTAGACATAATATTGACACATGATGTATTGAACATTTCTAGTTGCAGGACATTTTATTGATATTTAGTTAATGTTGTTTTGTTAATAATTGAAAGAATATAAAATAAGTGATGGATTGTTTATATGTATACAATATGTATACATACATTCACATGCTTACCAAACCAGGAGACACACTGATATACATGGATTATTGTTGGCTAGAGTCCTGGATAGATACAAGGTAAATATGAATATGTAAATTTAGTTTAATAAGCTTATACTGACAATTAGAGTGAAAAACATGAATAACATAAACAATTAACAGATTAAGTTAATATTGAACAAAGTTACAGAATGACAGATAAATGGAGCAGTTTTATATATATACTTACCAATATTTAGCTTTTAGCTTGGAAGTGTTGAATTACCAATTGATACTACGGTTTTGGTTGACTGTGTTTAGGATTAATGAATTTGATACTACAGATGCCAACTTGTGAGTATTTTGCTAATTCCTGAGGAAGGACCCAGCCTCTCCAGGAAGGAACACATCATTCTTTGGGCAGTATATTTTAAGGTTTATGCATCAGTCCCCAGGGGAGTGGCCAGGTCCTCCAGGGAGGAATACAACACCTTTTGAAATGTACTTTATCTTTTTAATTGGTTGCAAAACATCCTTGATGTGCATAGCATTTTAGTTTCTACATTTTTCCTGAAATATGAAAAATCTTAAGATTTACATATGCATATACTAAAATACATTTATCTGTAACATACAAGTTATTAAATTACTTAAGTATGCAATGTAGTGCATTAAATTTTTGATTAGTATTTAAGTATGTTATAAATAATTCATGACTTTTAACCAGCAGACATCCAATGAATAATCCTTTCCTTTTTATGCATTTAAGATTCTTGTAGCATGATTAGAAAGACCTTAGTTTCTTTATTTTGTATAGTTTGAGGCATAGGTAAAAACAAACAATTTTTCTTATTTGGGTTGTGGGGCAATACATTAACTTGTAATTTTAATACCTGTATTGGTTTTGTTGTTAACATTATAATTAGAATTGGGTCTGTAGCTCACAATGCTGAATATAAAGTTGATTTACTGTTGGCTATTTTACAGAAAAGGAAATGTGGGCCAGCTTGACTTGTTTAAGCAGATTAATTTTTTGTAACACTCTGGTAATATTTGGGAATGCTGCACATTACAGTGGTGTTATTTTAAATTGGTATAATTTACTGTTATGCACTACCCCTGGCAGCCCCTAATGGCTGTGTCATTTTTGTAGTTATAGACTTCGTTTTTTGAACAGAGATGGGGTAAATCAGATAAAATTAATTTAAAGCATCTGCCTTTTGATTTTTAGGCAGTGAGGTAGATTTTGTGACACATATTATTATATTTTAAAATATTTAAAATTATGATTAATAACATTTTATTTTTATTTAATATACTGAAACATTATTAAACTTTGAGGAATTTATACACTTTTAAATATTCATATGAAATTTTAATTTATACAACATTAATTGTCATAAGGTTACAAAATTTCTTTTAAATGTACCACAGTTTTATATACTTCATTCAACTTATAATATATCACATGAACTTAACTATTTTTAGCATTTTATCTTTTTCTAGGTAACAGACCAAGTCATTGGTAATAGTTTGACATAAAAAGCTACTTTCTGAGAAAGCAGGTTTAAACATTATGTTCTTTTA
>JAQZBX010097194.1:0-11717 GCA_029593785.1 Cabassous unicinctus
TTTTTTTTTTTAAGATTTATTTATTTGTTTATTTATCCCCCCCTTGCTGCTTGTGCTTGCTGTGTCCATCTGCTGTGTGTTTCTCTGTGTCTGCTTGTCTCCCCCTGTTGCGAGGTCTTGCTGCGTCAGCTCACCGCGCCACGCGGGCTGGCTTACCTTCACCAGGAGGCCCCGGGAATCGAACCCCGGGCCTCCCATATGCTAAACGGGAGCCCTATTGATTGAGCCACACCTGCTTCCCTCCTGTTTTAAATAGGTATTTTTAGTTTACCATTTTAATGCCTTTGTTGCGTCTTTTCTTTTTTTAAAGTGGTAGCTCCTGGAATGGTAAGCACTTAACTTATCACAATGTGCTTCAGGTTAATATTGACCTAATTTTGATAAACTATAGCGACTTTGCTCCAATATAGCACCATTTCCTCTTCTCTCCTTTGTATGATGAATGTGGTATATATTACATCTTTAAATGGTTTAAGCCCAACTGTACAATTTAATAGTTATTGGTTTTTGCAGTTGTCTCTTAGAGCACTTAAGAGAGGAAAAGAGAAAAATATATTTACGCATTGTTTTATGGTTATATAATTCCTTTTACGGGTGCACTACATTTCTTGTGATTTTCAGTCATAGCTGCCGGCATTTTCTTTCAGCTCCCAAGGCCTTCCTTCAGGACTTGTTAAGGCAGGTCTGCCAGCCCTTCCCTGGTTCTCTCATCTCTAGGGTCTTCCTGTTAAATTCCTGGCTGATTCGCCTCTCCTCTTGGCCCCCTCGGGATCACAGCCTCACGTTTGTTCCTTATCATTCATAAGCTGGCATTTTCATTAAGATCAGGGTAGATTTACATGTGGTCTCTGAAGAGAAAATATGCTGGCCTCTGATAACCTGTAAACAGCCGAGAGATAGTCGGGGCTGACCAGGGTGGCCGTGTGGTTTGTTGTCCAGACCAGGACATCAGGTGTAAACAGGACAGTCCCAGGCCGAATGGAAGTATGGCCCCCCTGGGTGGTATGGAAAGTGGGTCGACTTTGAAGCCAGCAGCCTTGTTTGCTTCCAGCCCCATTGGGAGCCTCAGTTTCCTCATCTGGTCAGTGAAGGTGAGGGTTGATGACATTCTGGGTAAAACAGACAGCCGAGACTCTGTCATGCTATTAAATTTACAAAGGCCACGGTGCTGCTCGTTAGACTTTATGGGAATGCTTTGAGAGTGTGACAGTGTAGCATGAGGGTTTAGAGCCTGCATTCTGGAGCCCACAGCCTCCAGCTCCACGTACTTGCTGTGTGACTACATTAGGCCAGTTTTGTAACCTCTAGGAGCCTCAATTTCCCCATCTGCCAAAGGATAACAATAACAGTAACAGCAGCAGCAGTAACCACAGGAACAGGTAGCTGCTCCTTTGAGGTAGACACTGTTCACTCCAAGGGCTTTGGCTGTGTTGACTCATTCAGTCCTCACAGCAACCCTGTAACAGGCTTGCTACCACTGTCCCATTTTACACACCCAGAGAGTTGCGCCATCTGCCTCAGGTCATGCAGCTGGTAAGAGGTAGAGCCCAAATTCAAACCGAGGTGGTCTGTGACTCTAATACGTACTATGCTAGACTGCCTCTTAGTGAATGGGGATGATAATAATACCTACCTTGTGGGGTAATTGTGAAGATTAAATGAGGTAGCACATATGAAACACTGAACACAGTAGTAAGTGCTCAATAAATGGCAGTTGTTACATTAGCAGTGTGTGGTCTTGGATTTGGTAAGTAATCTGTCATCTAGTGTTAAAAAAACTTGATACCACAAATCACTTAATGCTTCATGGGGTCTTTTTTTTAGATTTCGTCTGCTGCCTGTGGCTATGGATTCACGTTGCTGTCTTCTAAAACGAAGGATGTTACGAAAGTTTGGGGCATGGGACTCAACAAAGATTCTCAGCTTGGATTTCACAGGAGCCGGAAAGATAAAAGTGAGCATGTTCACCTTGGCTTCTCTCTGCCAAGTGGGCCTGAGCAAGCTCTTTTGATTTTCAAGGATATTATTGTGTAAAGTAAACCATAACAACCAATAAATGGAGCTTAAATGGATGTTTGAAACCATCCGGGCTAGATGATTTTTCAGCCTCTTTGGTAACCATATTGAGCCTTCAGGCAAAGGGCAAACACCTGGCGTTTGCTGATAAGTGAAGCTGTTCCTTTTTGGCCCGAAAGGGATGACCTTTCTTTCCTAGCTTGGAGATAACCCGCAATACTTCACAGTGCCTAGGATGTGGTCCCGGGGCAGAATTCAGTGAAGTCCTTCAGATGGAGACATTATTCCAGATGTTTGCGACATGGATTACAAAAATGTTAGAAATAATTTATAATGACATTTTAAAAAGTAGTCATTAGCCAAACAGTAGTATAAGAACAATAATAAACATTTTTCCAAATATCAGGGAAATTACTCAGAAGTAAATACTGGATCAACCTTTCTTTTCATTTTTTTTTTTCCTGTTCCCTTGTTCATATGCAAATAAAATTTTATATTATTTATTAGCTGTGAGCTGCCACATTACATTTTTCAATACCTTCTATTAGGAACAATTTTAAACATATGCAGAGGTGGGCAGAATAGTATAATGTACTCCCATGTATCGTCACTAGCTTTAACAATCATCAACTTATGCCAGTCTTGTTTGTTTCATTTCCCACATGTTCTCCTCTCAATAAATTTGAAGCAAATCCCAACATTTTATGATTTTATTTGTAAATATTTTAGCACGTATCTAAAAAAATAAGGACCCTTAAAAAAACACCCCACAATAGCATTTTCATACCTAAAAATAATTAACAGTGTAAATATACCATAATATCATTAAATAGCCAGCCAGTGTTAAGATTGCTCGTTGTCTCATGATTGTCATTAGATTTTTAAAAATTCGTTTACATCAAGATCCAGATAAGGTCCCCTCATTGCAATTGGTTGATAAATCTTTTAAAAGACCTTTATGTCTGTTTTAATATTTTTTTTCCTTGAAGAAATCCCACTGTTTAACCTATGGAATTTTCCAGTTGGGAGTTTGTTGAATGCATCCCTTTGGTGCCATTTAACAATCCTCTGTCCTGTATTTCTGTAAATTGGTAGTTGGATCTAGAACCAGATGGCTTTTAAATGTTATGTATTACTGGTTCCCGGGCACCTAGGGATCTGTGAAAACAGTTATGGGCGATTTCAGTATTTTAAAGTACTGTTTATTTTCAGCTAATAAGACTGCATAAACAAACAACATTGTCCAGTTTCTTTGATTTAGCCTGAAATCATATCACTTCATTGTGATACATCTGTTATCCTATACTGATCAAAAGCTCTGCCTGCAAATTACCACAGTCAATGACCAATACAAATTGGTTGGTATATAATAATAATAATAATAATAATGCCATTTCTTTGGTAGATAAAAGCTTTTGAAATATGGGGTCCACAGGAGAAAATAGAGGGGTAGCTTGGGAACCAATACCTTTGCAGATTTTCTCCTTAACCCTGACCTACATAATAAATGTTCAAAAGCTCATTGTTTAAAATCTTCCAGGGTAGTTCCCTACAGAGGCCAGTCTGGTTTCTCCAGTAGGATTGTGAAGAGCAGTTAAGATTTCTTCTTTGGAGTGACTTCCATGAAACTTTCCCCTTACGTAAAGTAATAGCTTGGGAACAATTTTGCCTGTATCTCTATGGTGCAAGAAGACATTTGCTGTTAACCAAAGAGTGTGGAGACCTGGCATAAATTAGAGAGCTTGGTATCAAATCAGGTAGAAGCTTGCTTTAGCCATGGCGCCCTAAGGTGGCTCTGGGACACACGAATCTGTCCCTTTGCTGTGTAGTGCCTCTTGTTCATTGAATGAAAGGCTGTTTACCAAAAATTTAAATTTTATTTTAAATTTTATTTCTCTTTTGAACAGATACCATGATCATAGTTCAGAATTCTAAAGTCAAATGGTGAAGAGTCTGCTTCCACCTCTGTTTTTCTCCTCAAAGCAACCTGTGTCAACAGCTTCCAGTTTATCCTTCTAGAGAGATTTAACACGTAGGCCAGCAAGTGCATCTGTGTATTCTTTTTTGATATAAGTGGCATCCTGCAATATATGTTGTTCTTCACCTTACTAAGAAATCTTAGTGGGTATCGCAGGTGGAAAATGCTTTCGTTTTCCTTAGAAATTCAAATGCTAGTAAAGGATTCGTGAACAGATTTCTTTAGTGAGACTCTGGTATAATAGGGGCAGAGTGGTGCAGTGGATTGAGAGCCCAGGTTCTGGTCCTAGCTTTGCCACTAACTTAGGGAACTTGTGGAAGGCATTCCCATCACTGGCTCCTTCTTCCTGTGTGAAAATGTGGTGGTTGGAAAATAGGATTTCTAGTGCCAGACATGCTGTCAGTCTAAGTCACTGTAATGTGATTGGAAAAAAACTTTTTTTTTTCTTTCTTGCAGCCAGGGGATATGAGTATGTTTTGGAGCCCTCGCCCATCCCCCTACCTCTGGACAGACCGCAGGAAACACAGGTGCTACAGGTCTCCTGCGGCAGAGCCCACTCCCTTGTCCTGACAGACAGCGAAGGAGGTGAGCTGACCCACTCGAGGCTGATGGGGCGGGGGATGGAAGGGGGGCTGTTTTGTTGTGAGAAGGAGTCTTGGCTGAAGTGGCTTGATTGAGCCACATCTAATTAGTCAAACTGTTGGCATTTCTCGAGCAAATCACGATAGCCCAAGAGAGCTGTATTCGACAGACTACGATAACTCTAATTTTTAAAACTTCTTTGCTCTCTGTGGTTCTTGGAAAATCGCAGGTATTTAAAAATGTGACCAAGTACGTGAGTCCCCTTATATGAAGTCCTCCCGCTCCCTTTGTGTCGATTACCTCTTCTACTTGGTTCCGAAAGAAGCCTGTTTGCAGCACTTTTTCCAGGTGGTGTGGGACTCTCAGTCCGGGCTCCTGGTACAGAAGAGGGCGCTGTTTATAAGGAAAGGCCATCTTGAGTAAATTTTTAAAATTTCATTTACTGGTTAAATTTGTTTTGTAGAAAAGATGAAAGTGGTGTTTAGAAGCTCTTTCAAGAGGGCATTGACCTGGAGGGCAACCTCCTGACAGGAGCAGGGCCGGGGCGCTGAGCCTTTCATGGGAGGTTGCGAGCGGAAGGCAGCAAGGACTGCTGCAGGCGGTCTGGACCCCGACACGCCTGTGGATGTGCCCACAGAGCCTGGGAATGTTGGAGAAGGCAGTCGCATGGCGATGATGGTGGGCATTTGGACTAGGACCACCTTTGAGACCCCTTCCAGTTGTGACGTGCTGGGCGTCTGTGAACCTCTGTCATTGGTGTTTTCCTTCTTTAGTCTTCAGCATGGGGAACAATGCTTACGGGCAGTGCGGAAGGAAGGTGGTTGACGATGAAGTTTACAGGTGAGCTCCCCAAAGGACCGCCCCTCTTCCTTGTGCGAAGAAGTAAACGTTTCTTGAGTGATTCCCATGTGATAGGCCCGCAGAGCAGTAACCAGCAAGGTTCCCCAGGGTTGAGGGGGGCGCAAGAGCTCAGTGGACAGTTGTGAAGCATTTTGTTCCACTTCTAGTCGCGCTCCTGGTGGGGGTGGGCTGGGATGGTTGAGCACTGTTGTGATGTAGAGAACTTCTTTGAATTAATGTTTTTTTAAAAAAAGAATTGTGAGTTTTATCAAATTGATTGACTTTAAAAATCCTCTTTATTTTTGTCCTGTTTATTTCAGTCTTTAAAAAATTTCCCTTCTGGTTCCTCTGCCTATTAGACTCACCTGAAAATTTTGTTTTGTTTATCACTTCGTGCCTAGGCCTAGCTCTGGCTTATATTTGACCCTGAGAGTGTCCAGCAGTGTGGGTGTGGGAGCCGGCCAGTTTGGGTTGGAGGGGAGGGGGCCAGGATTGCACACTTCTTACCTTGACCGTTTCTCTTCCTTCTCCCCAAATTGCTCCTGGCTACAGCGAAAGTCACACAGTCCACAGAATGCAGGGCTTTGATGGCCAGGTGGTCCAGGTAAGAGCCGTCCATCCCATCCCCTGGTGCTGTGGAAAGGTTGGAAGTTGGGTTGGGTGATGGCAAATGTGTGTGTGGGTATGTTATTTTAATAAAATGATTCCCTGCCTACTCTGGGGGAGGATTTATACTAAATCCTAGGAATATAGAGTTGGATAAGATTTAGGAGGGGATAGTGCTCTGGTGGGAGAGACAGCTTCAAAGTAATGAGCTGTTTCACAGTATACTTAGTGCCGTGTGTATCCCAGACTGGCTTTATCTTGCTCACCGTTTTATTCCCATCCTTGGAGCAGTGCCTGACCTACGGTAGGGATTTATAATAAATCTTGTGTATATAAGTGAAGGTATACAGGAAGTGCCATGGGAGCACCGGAAGGGGAATTGTTAAGTGTCCCAGGGCTGGGAGGGGAGGGAGAGAAGACATCACACAGGAGGTCGTAGAGGAGTTCCCCAGCTCAACTGGATGGGTGAAAGGAAACGGTTTTAAGACAGAGGGTTGGGGACTGCGTGACCAGAAGATGGGGCTTTACCGTGCCTAGAGTGTGCATGAGGCTGGGGTTTGGTATGCTTAAGGGACAGGGCTGGGAAATCAGCTGGAAGACAGGTTGAGCATGGACGATGCAGGGTCTTATGCGCTTTGCTAAGGAGTTGAGATGTCATCCTCTTGACAGTCAAGGGTTGTCAGAAGTTCTAGCAGGGCAGCTGACAGCCAAGTCACGATCCCATCAGAGAGCTGACTTTGGCCATGGTATGGAGTTGAGCTGGGGGCGGCTGATGAAGGCCAGTTGGAAAGATATGGGGAGAAGGGGCCAGTGGGAGAGACCCATAAAGAGGAGAATTGACTGGATTTGGGGCTTGTTTAGATGGACAGGGAGTGACTTAGGAGTCGTTTGTGACTCCAGTGGGCAAATGAGTGGCTGCCGATGTTTCTAATCGAGACGGGGAGTCCTGGAGGAGGAGCAGGCTGAGGCTGGGCAAGGAATACGCATTTGGATTTCAGCAGGTTGAACATAAGGTTGCAGTAGAGTGGAGTACCCTCTTGCGTAGGCTTCAAAGTCATGGATGTGATTTCAAATCCCTGCTCCTCCCCTGAATTACTGAGTGACTTTGGACAAGTTCCCAAACTTTTCTGAGATTCAGTTTTTCCCTGGTGATTGTGGTTATGTGTGCCTGGGACTTAGCACAGTGCCTGGCTTAGTAAGTGGTCAGTAAATGAGATATTTTCTCTAGTAGTTGAGTACCTGGCAAGGGGGAGATCTGAGCTCTCTGTAAGACATCTTAGTAAAGAAGATTGCAGGATCAAATATCAGTCACTGGACTAGATGTCAAGGTAGAATTCAGTCTTGGATATTTCTCTTGGGTTTATGGTACATTCTGTACAAGTCATGTTCCCACTTCCTATCAGTTTATCTCTCACAAAGATATCAAGGATAATGAAAATTAATGCAAAAAAAAATTCGGCATCAACTCAGAGGAGTTGTTGAGGCTAGAGAAGACAGTGTGGGGGTGACAGCTAAAGCCTGGGGAATGGATGCCGGCTCCCAGGGAAGTGGGAAGAGTGAGGAGAGAGGAGGGCTGAAGACAGAACCTTGGAGAGGGATTCCAGCACTGAGGTGAACAGATTGGAAGCCATGAGTGAGGCAGAAGAGAGGAATGGTGGAAAGAAAGGTTTGTGGAGGAGGCCGTGGGTCCTCGGAGGTGGCGTGGGACGGGGCCTTGGCCTTGCTCCTTACACACCGGGCCCTCCAGCAAGAGCAGCCTCAGCAGAGCGAGAGGTAGCTGCTGGGCTGTGGCCTGAACGCTGCCCTCCTGGTGCTCAGGTGCTGTGGGGGCAGCAAGCAATGGTACTGGCTTTTCGGGAGCCAGTGACAGGCACACTTGGGGTTCTAAGTGTTTCTTCTCATCACCTCACCTGTCTGTCTGATAGGTCGCCTGTGGCCAGGATCACAGTCTGTTCCTGACGGATAAAGGAGAAGTCTATTCTTGTGGATGGGGTGCGGATGGGCAAACAGGTAACTGACTTTTCACCCGTTTGGGGTGGTGCAAGGTCTTGGCCTGTGCAAAACAGAGCTGTGAGCTCTAGGGCTTTCCTGGGTTACCACCCACTTTCTTAACTTGGCTCTCGCCGTTGGAGAATTGTGCTCTGTCGTGTCCCTTCCCCCTCCCATAAAAACGAACCTATAAAGCATTGGAAGTCACTCCAGCCACTGCTCACCAAAGGAGTTCTGAGCCTTTCCCTCAGCAGAGAGAGGAAATTGAGCCTTTTAAAGAAGAAACACATGCCAAGAAAGCTGCCTTTTAAGTGACCGGAGAAGAATGCCGTTAAGGGGGGGAGGAGTGAAGTACAGGCCAGATCACCCTGGTTTACTGATTGGTGTTTTCACATCTGTCTTTAACTTCAGCCTCTTTAGTTTCTCTTTTTAAAAACATTTTCTTAAAGTGTTCTCTTAACAGGGTAGGAACAATGAAAGAAAAACATTTTAAAACATTTTAAGTCCTCTGTTAGCCCATCAGATCTTCCATGTTCATTGTCTTAGCCTTTTCCCAGTCCTTGCTGACATTTATACATCTTTCATACTGTTGTAAGAAGTACGGATGCAACTTTAGATGCCTGTTCTATCATTTAAGTTTATATAAAATAGTTTTCCCTGTTGCTGCAATTTTCAGAATTATAGTTTTAAATATTAGTGCAGTATGGCATCAAGTTAATTTACCATAAGGCATTTCATCATTCCCGTGTTGTCACATTTTTAACTTTGGGGGGTAGGGGATTTTATGATAACTATAAGGTAGGAACGTGTCTTTATTTTTAAAATCTTGGAATACGTAATTTTTTTTTTAATTCATCAGCTTTTTATAAAAATAATAAAATTGCTGATACTGTCTGACAGCATAGAAAGGAATAAAGTGAAAAGTGAAAGTCTCACTCACTGGAGGTAACCACGGTTGAGAGTTTTCTGGGTGTCATTCCAGAAACTTATTGTCCACATCTGCACCTCCTCTGGCATCCCTGACCTTGTTCCTGGCTTGGAGTCTCACCATACATGGCCTCCCCTCAGTCACTCCCTGGAGCATGCCCAGCTTTTTCCTGCCTCAGAGCCTAAGTCTGGAATGTTCTTCTCTCTCCTTTTCATCCTTTAGGCCTCAACTTGGGTGTCATCTCCTCGGCGAAGGCCTACCTAACCATTCTTTCTAAATCAGTTTTTCTCCTCCTCCCAGACAGTTTCTATCTTGGCATTCTATTCCTTTCTTTCATAATCTTTCAACATTTTGAATAACTTAAAATCTTTTTTATCACGTAATATTTGGTATATGTAAAAGATGATATCTAGGTTACAGGTAATTATACTCCCCTGATTTAAGACTTCAAACATTACCAATGCTGCAGACTCTGCCTGTGTGCTTCATGCCCACAGCCAGGCCAAAAATGTATATATTTATACACACGTGCACACAGATTCCCAAGCAGCGTGTGGAGTAATTTGCCTGTTTGGTGAGGGGGTCATATATGTAATCTCACATGACCTGCTTTATGCTCAACACTATGTTTGTTAAGATTTAGCCAGGTCATTCCGTGTATCTGCAGTTGGTTTATTTTTACAGCTGCATGCTGTTCTGCCACGTGGATATACCTCGATATGCCCATTCTCCCGTCGAGAGACGTTTCAGTGGCTTTCACAATTTTGCTATAACAAGCTGTACTACCGTGCCCATCTATATGGTCTCCTCAGACACATCTCAAGAGTTAAACTAGGCAAGATTCCCAGGGTTGGTACTGCTGGATTTTTAGGGTATGCATATATATTCAAATTATAGTTTTCCAAAATAGTTGTCACAAGTGACCCTCACAGCAGCAGAGTGTGAGTGTTTCCTTTTTTCCACAGCCTGGACAAGGCTTGGGATTGGCCACTTTAAAATGTTTGCCTGTCTGCTGGGTGTGAAGTAGCGTCTTGGTGTGGTTTTAATTTCATTTTCCTGGTTCTACTACGATTGACCATCTTTTTCTGTGTTAATTGGCTAGTCTTAATTTTTCTTCTCTGAACTGCACGTAGTATGTTTGCCTATGTTGGCGTATTTGTCTTTTACTTACTGATTTTTAGGAATTCTTCATATATTCAATGTATGTATCCTTTATCATTTACAGCATTGCAAGTATCTTCTCCCAATTTGTGGTTTGTCTTTTTGCCCATCCATTTGAGTGTTTTATTTTTTTTTAATTTAAAAATATTTACTGAAGTATGTCATTCATACATGAACGTAATATGTAAACAATAAGTGAATAGTAAAAGTTGTGAACTTACAAAACAAGCATGTGTATACAGGGCTCCCGTACATCACCCCACCATCAGCACTTTGCGTTATTCTGAAACATTTGTTACAAACTATGATAGAGCATAGTCAAAATATTACTGCTAACTATAGCCCATATCTTACATTTGGTGTGTTTTTCCCCCAACCCACCCTTTATTAGTATTATATATTATAGTTCATGAGAGAAAGTTCTCATATTTGTTCTGTTACACACAGTCCATCTTCCACCACAGGGTTCACTGTGCTATACAGTCTCATGCTTCGTGCAGTCCTTCCAAAGTGCACACTCAGTGGCTCTCATTTTCATCACAGAGTTGTGCTGTCATCACCTCTGTCAATTTTAGAACATTTTCATTACCCTAAAAGTCCCTTAGAATTCATATATCTTTTGCCATTGCTGCGAAAATATTGCAGTATTACTTTACTGTCATCCATAAGTTTCCTTAATTGTAATTTTCCTGTGTATCGCCATATTCTGAACACTTTGTAAAAGAACATTCTTGGGAAGCGGGTGTGGCTCAATCGATAGGGCCCCCGTTTACCATGTGGGAGGCCCCGGGTTCGCCTCCTGGGGCCTCCTTGTGAGGGCAGGCCAGCCCGTGCGGGGCGGTGGGCTGATGCAGTGGGACCTCACAGCAAGGGGGAGATAAGCAGACACAGAAGAAACACACAGCGAATGGACACAGTAAAACACAAGCAGCAAGGTGGGGGATAAATAAATAAATAAATAAATAAATCTTGGGGGGAAAAAAAAAAAAGAACATTCTTATATTTATACTATTAACCACAATCTTCATCCACCACCGAAATCATTATGTTATATAGTCCCTACATTATTCTCTAGCTTCCTTTCAGTTGACATTTACGTCTACAGACTACCCCTTTCAGCCACAATCACATTTATAAATCAGCAGTGTTAGTTATACACACTATAATGGGTTCCCATCAACTCTGTTCATTTCCACACTTTTACAATAAACCTTAAAAATTCTACATACATTAAGCATCAGCTCCCATTCTCAACCCACATTCCACCTCCTAGTAACCCGCACGCTGGAGTTTACCTCTGAGTGCACTCGTCATGTTTTATTCATATTAGTGAGACTATACAGTATTTGTCCTTGTGTGTCTGGCTTAGTTCACTTACCTTGATGTCCTCAAGCTTCATCCATGTTGTCCTATGCATCCCGATTTCATTTTATGTATGTACCACACTTTGTTTATCCTTTCATTGGTCGATGGAACTTGAGCTGTTTCCCTATTTTAGCAATTGTGAATAATGCCGCTATGAACATTGATGTGCAGATGTCAGTTCATGTCTTTGCTTTCAGTTCTTATGAATATATTCCTAGTAACAGGATTGCTGGAATATATGGCAGTTCTATA
>JAQZBX010097195.1:0-11726 GCA_029593785.1 Cabassous unicinctus
CGTGGGACGTGACTCCCAGTGATAAGCTTCCGTGGCAATGAGGGAGTAACACAAGTGCCAACTGGCAATACCATTGGAAAAAGACCTTGAATAAAAGGGGGAAAAGGTAAAGACAAATGAATTCATGTGGCTAAGAGACTTCAAAGAGAGTCAGGAGGTCATCCCAGAGGTAACGCTTATGCACACCTCAGTAGGATCTCATAGAACACCAAAGTGGATATCACCCCACAGAGAGGGGCTCCTGAGGGCTCTGGAAACACCCAGGTCCTATATAAGGGGGGATAGCTCCAGAGATTGATGCCTTATCAGTGGGCTATACTTTGGAATCTGTGCTCCTGAGAGTGACAGAGTTGGACTCAAATAAGTCCTCCCTGCGTAAGGTTCATCAGCCCCTTCTATTCAAACCTATATGAGATGCTAAAGTTTTTAAATGTACTTCCAGAGACTGGAGACTTTGGCCTGCTCATGTGCCAGCTGTGCCTGAAATCTCAGTGGAGCTGCAACTCCTACCCTACAGCTTAATGGACTCACCCAAGTCACCTGGTGAGGTGATGATGATGGACAATCGCCATCCCAGGGAATGGAGAGAGTCTGCAGCTGCAGGAAGGATAATCCCATCCATCGTATCCATGGGATATAAGCCCCCTCTCACTTGGAGATGGAGTGGACATCAGCATCCCAAACTCCTCAGAATTGGGGGAAGAGCTATGGACTAGAGTGGACTCACTGGTATTCTGTTATACACACATTGAGATTCAAGCAATTGAATTAATTACAATAGTGAGGTGGAGCCAGTGGCTACTGGACACATTTGGGGGAGGGAAGGGAAAAGCAGATGTAATACAGGGTTTTTTTTTGGGATTTGGGAATTATCTTGAGTGACATTACAATGACAGATATAGGCCATTTTACATCAGCATATAACATGCAGAACTCTGTGTGACAGAGTGTGGTCTACAATGTGAAATATGGTCCATGCTTAATGGCAAAGCTCAAGGATGTGTATATCCATTGCAGGTGAAATGCCACACTACTGAAAGATGTTTATGTGGGATGTTATGGGAGGTGTGGGTGGTGGGGAATATGGGAATCCTTGTAATTTTTGTGTAACATTTATGTAATCTAAGCATCTTTTAAAATATAAAAATAATTAATTAATTAAAAAAAAAAAGCTAACCACAAAGCAATGCAGGTATTAAGATCACAAGTTAATGTGCTGCCCCTCAGCCCAAATAAAAAATAATGATAATTTGTGGTTGCCTATGCCTCAAGGCATACAATACAGAGAAAATAAAGTCATTTTAATCATGCTACTAGCCTATATAACCTCACTGGTCAGGAATCTTAACTTCTAAGAAATAAAGGTTTCTTCATTGGATATCTACCAGTTAAAAGTCTTATTAATTTTTTATTCAAATTGTGAATTATGTATAAAATTCTTAAATACTGATCAAAACTTTAATATTATACATTACTTAAGTAATTTGTTAACTTATAAGGTACACATAAATATGCATTATTGAATGCATATGTAAATCTCTTCTTTTATCTTTAAACAATCCTAAAACCAAATGTATTAAAAAAAATTTAGTAGGTATTATTCAAACCTAAAGGTGAACCATCATGCAGGAAACTTTCTTAATGAGCAAAGCAATATCTTGATAGTCAACACTTTTCACATTTCAGGAAGAATGCTAAAAACTAAAACAGTAGGCACATCAGAGATGTTTTATAACACATAAAAACAAATAAAGTGTATTCCAAAAGGTGTTATGTTCCTCCCTGATAAAGTTGGCCACTTTCTCAGGAACTGATGCATAAACCTTTGCATGTACTGCCCAGAGATTTCTGTGTTCCTTCCTGAAAAGAGTGGCCAATTCCTCGGGAATTGACACAGTGCTTGCAAATTGGCATCTATAATATCAAGTTCATTAATCATGAGCACAGGAAAAAAGATATCCCTAGTTAAACCAATTAAAGTCCCACCCTGGGAAAAGGTGCTCTACACAAATGTTATAAATCAAAACTCTAGTATCAGTTACTAATTCAAAACTGCCCAATGAAAAGCTAAATGTTATTTGGTTCATAAATAAAACTGCTCTTTTTATCTATCATTCTATAACTCTGTTCAATATTAATCTTTTAATTGATTATATTATTCTTATTGCTCACTCTAATTATCAATATAAACTTATTAAACTAAATGTATGTATTAGCCAGGACTCTGGCCAAAATTGAGCCAGGTATATCAATGTGTCCCCCACTTTGGTGAGCATGTGAATGTATGTATACATACCGTAAAAAATTGGAATATAGCAGTTAAGCCCCTGTTAAAAAATCTTTCATTTATTTTATATTCATTCAACTATTAACAAAAGTTCACTAACTAATTACCAATAAAAGGTCCTGCCACAAGAAATGTTCAAGAGCCCCACCATGTGTTAATATTATGTTTTTCAGGTTTTATGCCCTATTCGTTCTTCCTTCCCACAAGCATGTATTTATCATTACATGGAAAATATCCTTATTACAGTCCCCTCAAAAACACTTTTAACACAGCTCTATAAACCTTACCAAAATTCTCTTACTTAAACTAGTTTTCAAATAACCCCTAATAAAGTCCAATTAACTCAGCCTTAAAAATATTTAAAATATATCATGTCATCTAAAACAAAGAAACAAAAAAGGGGGAGCTTGTGTACCTCCCTTAAAAATACAATAGCCCTAGCACTATATACTTTAAATTTTTAAAATTGTGATAAAGGTGGCCTTTCCACAGCTGAAAAACATTTCTCCCCTCACCAGGAGATTCATCAAATATAAGGTAAAATTCTGTACAAGGAAATGTTCATAATGTGGGGGAGAGAATATGCTTGTGTGTTTACTCCAACAGGCCCCCAGTCGCTGCCAGCAAAAACGTGAAGCTATACCATGAGCTGGAAAGAACACCCATTCAACCCAATACCACAGATAGAGAAGATGACAATGGAGGAACAAAGGAACTCCTGGACACAACCATGCTGTAACATTATCCAAACTCAGGGAGTAACTTTGGGAAGTCTTAAACAATTAAACCTAAAAGATTCATTGGTACACTTATCACTTTCATTATTTCAGCCATTATCATAGCTGCTACTGCCACCACTGGGCAGTCCCTTTAACAGAATCTGTTCAAACTGCTCATGCTGTTAATCAAATCATGACCAATGACACCGATGAACTTTTAACTCAAACTCATATTGATAATAATATTCTTACCAAACTTGATGCTTTAGAAGCCTCTATCCTCTGAATAGGTGAAAAACAACAAGCTCTGCTTACCAGATAAGATTTGCAGTGTGACTGGGAACATGTTAAAATTTGTGTCACCCTTTTTCCTTGGAATAGCTCCCAACTTTCTTGGGAACAGGCTAAAACTCACCTTCTAGGAGCCTTCCCATTTACAGGGAGAAGTACTGGCTCTCCAGCAATGCCTGGAACATCAACTATTTCAAATACAACTTCTTGCTCAGAAAAATGTGTTTCAAATACTTAATGATAATTTACCGTGGTTAAATCCCTCAAATTGTTTTCATGGCCTAAACATATGTATCTGGATAACATCTCTCATTGGAATAATCATGCTTTTTGTTTTATTATCAATTCTTGGGTTAATCTGCCAGGCCCATTCTTGAGCTCATTTTGCTGAACAGAAAATTGCCTTGGCCACTGCTTCATCTCTCTTGCCTCCCACATCTGGAAATCAAGAACAAAGAAGCAAAAGTGGGGGATACTTTGGGACCCTTTGATTAAAACACCTTTGAATTAATTTTTCACTCCAAGATCTCCTTTCCCTCCTTCTCACCTGCCCACCTATTTGCTTGACTCCCTGCACACAGTTTTTTCTAGTTTCCCCACTTCCCATTGTTCCTATCATAACACGGAGGTGTCTTGTACACATCCTACTGGTTAGGTTGCCTTGTGTCATGAGTCTGACATCCCTAGGTTGAGCAGGCCTTCTAAAAGCTGGTGTTGAACTGTCTTTCTCTTGCCTAATACCTTGTGCTAGGCCCTTTGAGAAACTTGGTTTCCCCAAAACCAGTGATGAGAGCTGGGTACCCACCTACAGGCAATGAAGTCCCAAGGCTGGTGCTGGGTGTGGAGGCCATGAAGGCATAAACTGTCAACTTCACCCTGCTTGGCCCTGGATGATGGTAGCCAATAACGGGTAAGATTCCTTAGGGAAGGAACAACCTAATACAGGCACAATCACAGAGGGGCCATCAGGAGAGAATTTGAGTGCCTACAGAGGTCCCTCACCCCTCTCAAGGGAGGTCTCCTGCCACCATGGCTATTTTGTTTCCCATGCACAGCCCAGTTCAGAACCCAGATAGCAGACAGAGATCTGGCTTGCTATCACTATCAAAATTTGTTTACCTTGAACTATCAGGAAAAGGACAGTTTTTATAAAGGAATGTGTCAGGATATTTTCCCCTCTTCTTTTTCTTCTTATTTAAACAGAAAGGCAGGGAGATTTGTGAACCCTTTTATCTTTACATCTAAGAAATAGCTTGGAGGCCTGTGTCTCTACCCACACAGAATTCACCTTCTCAGTTCCTGCCATAAACAGCAACTTTGCTGCTTATCTTATCTTCCTTATCTCTCACCCTATCTCCTTTGTATATCACTTAATGTTTCTCTAATCTTGCTTCCCCATTATCAGCCTGGAATTCTTATGATGTGATGTACAAACTCCATACCTGCCTGCTCCCCTGCACCTGCACCATGACTTTGACTGTAAAAAAATCCTGAACAAAAAACATGCTGAGGATCAGCTCTAAAGCAAAGCTTCTTCAGCTGTTCTCCTCCTGATCTCTCTCAACCTCCATGTTAAAAGTAATTTCATTGAGCCCTTATAGGCTATGCTGGACAGACCCTTGTAAGACTTTGCAGGATGGATTCCTGCAGAGGCTACCAGGAGGCAACTCTTAGCCACAGTAATACAGACCAAGTTTCATTTTAAAGAGTAAAGATTCATGCACACAGTCATCAATATGAAGGGCGTGTCAATAGACCATCTCCCTTCACTTGTTATTGTCCCTATACTTGGAGGATACTTGCTGATCCATTAGAGAATGTGGCAGAGCTCCCCAAGATGGGAATTTGATATTCCTTCTGTAATTATGTGAATCTACACCCACCATGATGATGTCCCATGAACACTTGAACACATTTATATGCCTGATATGTATGCCCAGTTGAGCTTACTCCCATGTATCCCATATCACTGACAACTCACACCTATGATCTTCCCCTCCCACCATTGTAAGCCCTCTGTGATCCAAAACTCCTTCAAAAATGAAGACAATAAAATAACAAAAATAAAATTAATGAAAAAATGAAAAATAATACTTTTCAAAATAAGAAATAAAATATTTAAGAATTGAAAAAAGTAAATAAAAATTTGTGATAATAAATAGTGAAAAAAATATTTTAAAAATTTTTTTTAACATTTTGCCTTTCATCACTCTAAGACCTGTTGTCCTATATGTACAGTGACATTTTCTTCTGTTTATTGCCCCAGTTTCTTACTTTTTTCATTTTGTCTTCAAAGAAGTTTTAGGTTACAGAATAGTCACATACCAAATACAGGGGACTCCCAAATACTCAACATCATCCCAGTTTTCCCCCTTCCTTTATTAACAGGATTTAATATGTGAATGGTACTTTTGTTAAAACTGATGTGCAAAAATTGAAACGTAGCTACCAACCATGATCAATGGTTTACATTATGGTTTATATTTTGGACCATACACTTTTATAAACTTTGATGATGCAGTTCAACATGGCCTGTATCCATCATAGCAAGATAATGTAGAACATTTCCTTATCTCCAAAAATGCTCCCTGTTCCATCTATTCAATTCCTCCTTCCTCCTCCCCTCAGGACCCATGGCAGCCAACAGTCTTCACTCCTTGAAGGACAAGATTCATAGATACTTGAAACAATATTGAGGGCTTGAAACACTGATCTGTTCTCCCCTTTTAGTCACTGCCTATGCTCTCAAGAGACACCCGCCCCTCTGTTTGAGAACAAAGCAGGCCTCCACAGGATGGAAGTCCACCACATTGTCACTCAATATGTGGGTCTCCATTCCCTATATAACACACTATGTCAAGATAAAGACTCCCAAGCTAGGAGCCTGCCCCAGGTGTGTCCTGTCCCAAATGCCCCACTCATACAACACCCCACACCAGAAACTCTCATTTGCCATATGGCCAAAAAAGCATTCCCAACATTGTAGTTTCAACCATGAACCCACCAATCCCAAATGTTCACCTACTCCCTCCCACAACCCTCCCTTCAGGTCTATGGACAGTCCAACCCATCCTCCCCACTCCACACCCCTCAAAATCCAGCACTGCCCAATGCAACATTATCATTACACCACTTCAATGTCCCTACACTGTACAACTACACACTTCCACCTTACCTTAGATTTTGCCCATATGGGCATTGGCTCACCACATTCTTCTCCCTTTCTATTTCCTGTAAACCTATCGTCCAGACTGTAGCTCTGTGAGTATGTAATTCATATCAGGGAGGTCATGTAAATTTTGTCTTTCAGTGCCTGGTTTGCTTCATCAACATAAGGTCCTCAATATTCATCAGTGTTATCCTGTGTGTTAGTACTGTATTCCTTTTAATAGCTGAGTATTATTCCATTGTATGTACATATCACAATTTGTTTAACCATTAATCCATTGAAGGACATTTGGATTGATTCCAACTTTTGGCAATAGTGAATAAGGCCATTATGAACATTGTTGTGCATATATCTATTCATGGCCTTGATTTCAGTTCTTCTGGGTATATACACAGCAGTAGAATTGCTTGATCATTGGCAGTTCTATAATTAGTTTTCTGAAGAAATGCCAAACTGTCCTTCAGAGTGGCTGCACCATTCTACATTCCCACCAGCATAGGATAAGTGTTCCCATTCCTCCACATCTTCTTAAACACTTGTAGTCCTCTGTTTTTGTAATAGTCATCCCTCTAATGGGTGTAAGATGACATATCTTTGTAGTTTTGATTTGCATTTCCTTAATAGCTAGTGATGTTGAGCATCTTTTCTTGTGATTTTTAGTCATTTGTATTTCTTCTTGGAGAAGTGTCTATTCAAATCACTTGCTCATTTGTAAAATGTGTTGGTTTTTTTTGTTGTTGTTGTTGTTTTTGTTGGGTTTTTTTTTGAGTGGTAGGTTTTCTTTATATATGTTGGATAATAGGCCCCTATGAGATATATGGTTACCAAATATTCCCTACCATTGGGTAGGATACCTTTTCACGTTCTTGACAAACTCCTTTGAGGTGCAAAATTTTTAATTTGGGGAAAGTCCCATTTATCTGTTTTTTCTTTCATTGCTTGTGTTTTGGGTGTAAAGTTCATGAAACCATTTCCTAATACAAGATCCTGTAGATGCTTCCTTACATTATCTTCCAAGGTCTTTATGGTGTTGGGTCTTATATTTAGATCTCTGATCCATCTTGTGTTAATTTTTGTATAAGGTTTGAGATGGTGTTCCTCTCATTCTTTTGGGTATGGATAAACAATTCTCCAAGCACCATTTGTTGAAGAGGCCATTCCCTCCCAGTTGAATGGACTTGGTGCCCCTGTTGAATATCAGTTGACTTTAAATGTAAGGATCTATATCAGAACTCTCAATTCAGTTTCTTTGGTCAGTATTTCTCTCCTTGTGCCAATACCATGCAGTTTTGACCACTATAGCTTTTTAGTATGTTTTAAAGTCAGGTAGTGTGATTCTGACAATTTCATTTTTCTTTTTCAATATGTCTTTGGCTCTTCAGGGACCCTTTCCCTTAAAAATAAATTTTATAATTGGCTTTTCCAATTCAGTAAAAAATACTGTGGTGATTTATACTGGGATTGCATTAAATCTGTTGGTCATTTCAGGTAGGATAGACATCTTAATGATGTTTGTCTTCCTATCCATTAACAGGGAATATTATTCCATTTATTTAAGTCTTCTTTGATTTCCTTTAACAGTGTGGTGCAGTTTTCTCCATATAACTCATTTACAACTTTAGTTAAATTTATTCCTAGATATTTGATTCTGTTAGTTGGTATTGTAAATGGTATTTCTTTTCTTGATTCCCTCCTCAGATAGTTTATTTTTGGTGTACAGAAGTTATTGAGTTTTGCAGATTGACCTTATAACTTGTGATTTTATTGAATTCATTTATGAGCTCTAGAAACTTTGCTATAGATTTCCCAGAGCTTTCTATGTATAGTATCATGTCATCTGCAAATAGTGAAATTTTTACTTCTTCCTTTCCAATTTGGATGCATTTTATAAATTTTTCTTGCCTAAGTGCTTGAGCAAGTTCTTCTAACACAATGTTAAATAGAAGTAATGAAATTGGTAAACTTGTCTTGTTCCCAATCTTAGAGGGAAAGATTTTAGGATTTTACCATTAAATATTATGTTATTGGAGGGTTTTTCATATACAACTTTAGGCTGAGGAAGTATCCTTCTATTCCTATCTTTTGTAGTGTTTTATCTGGAACTGGAACTGTATTTTGTCAAATGCTTTTCTTGCATCTATAGAGATAATCACGTGGCTTTTTTCTTTTTATCTGTTTATGTGGTGTATTACATTGATTGATTTTCTTATGTTGAACCATCCTTGCATACCAGCAATGAATCCCACTTGGTCATGTTGTAAAATTCATTTGATGTGGTATTGAATATGGTTAGCAAGTATTTTGTTGAGGATTTTTGCATCTAGATTCATTAGAGAGACTGCTTTATAGTTTTACTTTCTTGTGCCATCTTTGTTTGGCTTTGGTATTAGGGTAATTTTGGCACCATAGAATGAGTTAGGCAACACTCCCTCCACTTTTATTTTGTGGAAGACTTTAAGCTGGATTGGTGTTAGTCTGTTCTAGAATGTTTGGTAAAATTCACCTGTGAATTCTGGTCCTGGGCTCTTCTTAATTGGAAGGTTTTTGATGACTAATTCTATCTTGTTATTTTTGATTTGTCTGTTGAGTTCATCAATTTCTTCTTTTGACAATGTATGCTGCTTGTGTGCTTCTAGGAATTTGTCCATTTCCTATAAATTATCCATCTTATTGGCATATAGTTTTTTAAATTATCCTGTTACAGTACTATTTATTTCTGTCGGTTCAGTGGTGATATCCTCATCCTCATTTCCTATTTTATGTATTTGCATATTCTTTCTTTTTTCTTTAGTAGTCTAGCTAATGGTTTGTCAATTATTTTAATCTTCTCAAAGAACCATCTTTGTTTGTTTGCATGTTCAAGAAAATTTATTTTTCCCATATTATTTTATGATAATTCTCAAAACATAACAGAGCACAAATTAAATACACATATGTAATACAAATACCTATCATGTTATAGAAGTTTCTGTCATTCCAGAAATTTTCCACATGCTGCTCCTTATACAATACCTAGTCAATCCCAACTACCATAGCTAAATATCATTCTGATTTTTTCCACCAAAGATTAGTTTTACCTGTTCTAGATTTTAATATGTATGAAAGCATTCATACTATATCATGAAAGGCTTCTTTAATGAAGGAAAATATTTTGTGAATATAATCAATGTTGGTGTATCACTGGGTCATTCCTTTTTATTGATGAATATTTCATTGTATGAATATAGCACAGTTTAACCATTTTTCTATTGATTGACACGTGGGGTCTTTCATTTTCTTAGCTATTATGTGCAATGCTTCTGTGGATATAATAATACAAATATTTTTGTTAATATGTTAGTTCTTTTGTGTAAATAGCCAGAATTGGAATTGTTGGGCATATGATAAGTATATGCTAAGTTTTATAATAAAATACCAGAACCTCTTTCAAAATAGAGGTAATATTTTTACATCCAATCTACAATAGAAAACTGTATGTCTAATTAGACAATTTCTCACTATCTGCCCTGCAATGCTATGATCCAAACTTCCATAGTGTATTTCTTGGATTATTACAGTATCTTCTTAAGCAATATCCCAGATCACACTCTCAATGCTCAATAAGACAATCAGAGTAATCCTATTAAACCATAAATCAGATCATGTACTAAAGGCCTCAAAAGAAAATCCCATAACCCTCTGTGATGATGTGTCCTGATATTTTTCTTTTTTTATAATAATTAATTTTTATTTTTCAAAAGATACTTCGATTACATGAATGTTACCAAAAAAAAAAAAAATTTAGGGATTCCCATATGCCCCACTCCCCACACCTCCCACACCCTCCCACCCACATAAACGTCCTTCATTAGTGTGGTACATTCATTGTAATTGATAAACACATCCTGGGGCATTGCCAATAAGCATGGACCATACTTCACATTATAGTCTACACCCTCTCCCAGAATTCAGCATGGTATCTGATGGTATAAAATGGTCTATATCTGTCATTGCATTGTCATACAAGATGATTCCCAAGTCTTGAAGAAGACCCCATATTAAAACTGTTTTTCCCTCTCCTTGCTCCCAGAGCCTTCAGTGGCCACTGGCTCTAAATCAATGTTGTAATTTCTTCCATTGCTAGAATCACAATATGTTTATAGTAGAGTACAAGTAAGTCCACTCTAGTCCATAATTCTTTCCCTAATCCTGAGGTTTCTGGGATGGTAATGTCCACTCCAACTCTAATTGAGAGGGGGCTTATATTCCATGGGGAAGATGGATGGGACTCTCTTGCTTGCAGTTGCAGAATCTCTCTGTTCCTTGGGATGGTTGTTGTCCCTCATCACCTCCTTGTTAGTTGTCCTGGGTGAGCCCAATGAGCTGTAGTGTAGGTGTTGCAACTCTGCTGAGGTTCCAGGCCTAGCTGGCAAATGGACAGCCCAAAGACTCATGTCTCTTGGGTGTACACCTACAAATTCCAGCACCAAGTATAGGTTTAAATGAAGGGACAGATGAGTCATGTGTAGGGAAGACATAATTTAGTCGAACTTTATCACTCTCAGGAGCATAAACTCCAAAGTAGGGCCCACTGGCAAAGCACAAAACTCTGGAGCTATCTGCCCTGACCATAGGACCTGGGTGTCTCCAGAGCCCTCAGGAGCATCACCATTTGGGGTAGTATTAATTGGCAGTCTACGAGATACTGCTGAGATGTGCATAAGTGTTACCTCTGGGATGACCTCCCTACTCACTTTGAAGTCTCCTAGCCATATAAACTCATTTCTCTTTACATTGCCCCCCCTTTATTTGAGGTCTTTTTCCAGTTTTATTGATAGTTGGTGCTTGGTAGTAATCCCTCGGTGCCAGTGAGGCTCATCCCTGGGAGTCATGTCCCACATTGGGGGGTTGGTAATGCATTTATATGCTGATTTTGGCTTCAACAGAGGCCACATTTGAGCAACCAGTAGACTCGCAGGAGGCAACCCTTAGGCACCCCTTAGCAATAAGCTAAGTTTCAATTTCAAGAGCAAAGACTCATAAAGCTAGTCATCAATATCAAGGGACCATCAGTGGATCATCCTCCTTTGCTAGCCACTTCCCCTGCACTTCGGGGACTGTTGCTGCTCCCTTAGAGAATGTGGCATAGCTCTCAAGGATGGGAATTCAGTATTCTACCATTTACTGAGTGATTCTCCACCCACTGTGACAATACCCTATGAACATTTGAACATTTTTATAAACCTTATATTTATGCTCAGGTGAACTTCCTCCCATGCAT
>JAQZBX010097196.1:0-11719 GCA_029593785.1 Cabassous unicinctus
GGAAACACAGTAGCCATCTTTACCTCCGCCTGCCACGCTGATCACTGCATCCGGATGCTGCCTCTATCCTGGATGCTGGCCCTAACGGCTGACCGGGAATGTACAGCCCCAAAGCGTGGCGCTAGCGGTCACGCCTTAGAGACACTGTAGCCTCTTCTTGGCTCCTGACCTTGTACTTTTCAGACGAAGGGGGCACAGCCTCTGAGCTTCCATGCGGGGACAGAGCAGAACTAGGTCAAGTCTCCTGAGTGCGCGTCCACGCAGCTTGTGTGGGATGGTTCCAGGGTGGGCGAGGGCTCCAGGGACCCCCCTCGGAAGAATCTGCTCGTCGCCTGACCCTGCTTCTTTACCAGACACGTAACGTTGGTTGAAGGAGTGGATGCTCAGTCTCTAGCTGGAGCTTCTGCCTCTGTAACGACCAGCACAGGCTCAGGTGGGTCTTTTAATCCAGAGAGGGATCAGCCGGTGGTCTCAGGACCCCTGGGAAAGTCTGAGCCTGTTTCAGGAGAGAGAAAATGGGAAGCCTAAGCTTAGAGGCAGAGGAAGTTGGCAAGACAGAGCAACACGTCTGAAACTATTCGTGTACAATGCAAACAAAAGCATCTCGGGGATTCTCGCGCCCAGGGCTTGATGCTTTTCTCCTCAGCAACGTTTTAGTGCAAAGTCGGGCAACAGCTCTGCCCCTGGGTTACCATCGGGACACGCAGCATCTCAGCACTGCCTTTTCTAAACATAAATTATTTGGCGAATCTCCACTTGTTCAAAAGGTTTTCAAGCGAAGGTGTATTTACTTTTCAGTCCGCTGTACAAGGAAATGAGTGTCAGCTCCCAACCCAGCCATGCCGACATCTGCTCCGGAGATGACGTGTGATTCTCTTAACCTACCAGGCCTGGGGCAGAGATTCTGGTTGCATGTCTCCAGATTCGTCTCACTCTCTCTGTTAAGAAAAAGCGTGTGAGTTGGGGGAGGGACTCGTGCAGGAAGCTCGGCTGTAGGATGCGGTGACTACAGCTCACACGGCCGCGTATCCTGCTTGTCCATTTCCTGGGAGCGCGTCCACGGCAGTAGACGGAGCTCTCTCGTGCTCATCTTTGATGTTTCAATTAGGACTAGATAGTTTGATTTACTATCAAATTACACAACAAATTTTATGAGAAAATATTCTGTGCCTTAAAAATGTTGCATCTTGAAGAGGAATCCTGCCCAACTTTTCTCAACTAGTGTGCCAGTCAGTCCTGTTAGGGGAAAGCAGCCGCAGCAGTGCCAGTGATGGAGGGAATTTAAAGAGCTGTTAACCAGGGTTCAGAGACGTAGAAAGGCCTAGAGAGGACCCCGGGGCGCGGCAGCTGCTGCTCCTGGGCCGGGAGAATAAAAGGAGCAGGGACGATGGAGGAGGGTCCCGCGGAGCAGGGGCTCATGCTCCGAGGAGCAGGCTCGCTGGGTGGTGCCCAGATTCAGGAGCAGCGGGTGCCAGCAAGCCGGTGCTGAGGGCGACAGCGAGCCTGGCTCTGCCAGCTGTAAAGGAACCGCAGGCGGGCTCTGCCGCTGCTAGCGGGAAGTGTCGCCAGCCCCACGTCCACAGGCCTCTCCATCTCCTCCCTTTCCAGTCCCCTCCAGCACCCCCCGCTGGCAAAGCCAAAGTCACAGCCTTGGCCAAGCCCCCCAGGCGAGCGCGCAGGGCTTCCAGAGACCCTCCTAGAGCAGAGCACGCTATGCGCTTCCTGCTTGGCGAGGCTCGCGAGTCCTGCAGCGTCCTGGGTGGAGAAAAGCCCTGCGACCCAGCTGCCCTGGGCCGCCTCTCTCGGCCCCCGTGTCCACACGTTTCAGTCGCCAGCACGAAGGCGTGGAGATGTTACGGCTTTCTGTGCCTGTGAACGCGAGAACAGCCCGCAAAAGGCTGTTTTCCTTCCCATGCTGGCAACCCCGTGGCCAATATAAATGTACGGTCAAACAGCCTCTTTCTTGAAAAAGGAAAGGAGCATTATGCCTCTCTGATTTTCTACTCAAACAGAAGTTTTTAATGCAAATAAAAACATGACTCTAGTATGAAACAACCTAATTGCTAATCCCCATATTTTTAATGAGCCCCAATTAGAGCAAAATTTAAAGTGAATACAAGCATATGAGAAACGTTCTCACACATACTTTGTATCTACCACTCATAAAGCTAACCCTGCCCGTCCCACCAGGTGTGAGGGGAACATTCCTTTTTATTCACAATAAATCCACTGCTTATGCAGACACCTTTCCTAGGTACGTTCAGCAGCTTCACCAGGTGACAACATTCTTGAAGGCAGTGCAGCTCTGAGAGTCTTGTCCTCATGACTGTACTTTGAGAAGAACAAGCATTAATGAGTTTTCCTAAGGCTCCAAGCCTGAGCTCTTGCCTGTATTTTGATCGGTTTTTTGTTTATTTTTAAGGTGTCTTCATGTCTCTCTGTCGTTAGGTAGAAATTGAGAGGGAAAGCCTGGGTATGCCAGCATCAGACTGCCTTGCTTGGATCAGACAGGTGCAAAGTACTCCTCTCAGCTGCAGCTTGTGAGTGTTTGAAGGTAGCATCTGCACTCCTCTTGATTTGCAATAATTGACGGCCAGGAAACCATCACACGGGAAGCATTAAATTCAAAACTTTCCTGGTTCCTAAACATATATGAATCCCAGCTTTGTTGGAATGTAACACTAAAGAAAACATTTCAGTGGACTGTGGCTCTGTTGCAGAGGACAGACTTCAAATGGTTTTTTCCCAAAAGGGAGAGATGCTGTAAAGCGTGAACTCAAATGCCTCTAATGCTGGGCTTTTCGGCAACAGTCCCCATTTTATTTTTCTCATTCAGTATAGAAAATAACAGGGTGAGGCCTCACTCCCACCAGCTCCGGTTTGTGGGAAGCCCCAGGACTGAACCTAAGGCCAGCATTTGCCACGAAAACCCAGAAGAGTGTCGGCAGCAGGTTCTTACATGAGTCTAGGAAATGTTGCGACACTGTGACAAGAAGTTATCACTGTATTTTGGAGATGAAGGAAATAAAATACCATCCAACTTCAAGATTAGGGTTCCTGCAAGAGTGAAAAGACAAGCCAGAGTTTTGAAGTAGCCCCGGGCGCTCCTGGTGCTGGTATGAGCCGGTGAAGGCTTTGGGTGGCGCGGCTGTGGCAGAGCCCGTAACTGTCGTCACTTGGTGGACAGCAGGAGGCGTTCTTGACGCCAAGTGCCGCTGCTCACAGCCCCTTCCACGGGTTACTAGGCTTCCTCCTGCCGCCCCTCGCTTCTGGCAGTGAACTCTGTCAGCCAAGTCGTTGCTTCTCTGCTGCAGCAGCAGCTGTTAGAAATGCAGGAGCTCAGGCCCCACCCCAGACCTACTGACCCAGAATCTGCATTTTTTCAAGCTCCCCAGGTGACCTTTATGCCCGTGAACGCTGGAGACACACTTATGCAAAGTAGAGACATACGGATGGAATTTTAATAAAGTTGCATTGAATTTGTAGGTCAGTTTGAAGAGTAGTACCACCATAAAAATATTAAAAGTCTTCCAAATCATGATTACAGGATGTCTTTCCATTTATTTAGACATTCTTTCACTTCTTTCAACAACGTTTTGATTTTTTAGTGTACAAGTCTTGTACTTCCTTGGTTAAATGAATTCCTGAGTATTCTTTTAGAGACTATTGCAAATGGACTAGTTTAAGTAATTTCATTTTCTGACTGTTCCTGCTGGTGTATGGAAATAATACTGATTTTGATAAATTAATCTTATGTCCTGTGACTTTGTTGAACTTATTTACTAGCTCTAGTAGCTTTTTGGGGGTTCTTCAGAGCCCTCTCTATATAAGCTCATGTCATTAGTGAATAAAGGTAGTCTTACCTCTTCCTTTGCAATGTGGATGTTTCTTATTTCTTTTTCTGGCTAATTACCCTGTAGTACCCAGTACAGCGATGAATGAACGTGGTGAGGGCAGACATCTTGTCTTGCTTTTTATTGAGAAACTTTCCAGTCTTCCACGAGTAAGTGTGCTATCAGCTGTCGATTTTTCATAGATGCCCTTTATCAGGATGAGGAAAATCCCTTCTAGAGAGTCCTAGTTTGTTGAGTGTCTTCACTATGAAAGGGTTATGGCTTTTGTCAAATGCTTTTCCTATGGCTTTTGAGATGATTGTGCATTTTTTTTTAGATAAATCCAACTTGGTCATGGTGCATAACATTATTAAATATTAATACTTTTACTATGTGGCTGAACTCAGTTTGTTAGTATTTTGTTGAGGATTTTTTGCATCATATTAATAAGAGATATTGGGATGTAGTTTTCTTTTTTTAAAAACAATTTATTGAAGTATATCATCCATACATGAACGTACATAAACTATAAGTGTTCAGTAAACATCGTGAACTTACAAAACAAACATGCATAACATCATACAGGGCTCCCACACATCACCCCCCCACAAACACCCTGCATTGTTGTGAGACATTTGTTAACAAATCATGAAAGAGCATCGTCAAAGTATTACTACTAACTATAGTCCGTATCTTCCTCCCCTATACATTTTTTTAAGGATTTATTATTTATTTACTTACTTTTATCCATTTTTACATGCTTTTCCCCCTCCCCCCCATTTTTGCTGTTTCTCTGTCCATTCGCTGGGCGACTCTGTGTCCATTTCCTGCCCTCTCTTCTCATCCTTCTCCTCCTGTCTTCACTGGGATGCGATCCTCGGACCCTCCGATGTGGGAGAGAGGCGTCCTACCGCCTGTGCCACCTTAGTTCCCGGTTTTTTCAGCGCGTCTCATCCTGTATCACTCTCCCCTGTGTCACTCTCCTGTTACGTCATCATCTTGCTGCGTGGCTCGTGGGGCCTGGCAGCGCACCCGCGCACAGGGCCTGGTGGCCCACGCACCGTCTATATTTTTCTTTTTTTTTTAATTTTTTTACCGAGAGGTCCCAGGGATAGAACCCAGGTCCCTCCATATGGGAGACAGATGCCCAACACCCGAGCCACATCCATCCCCCTGCTATATCTCTTAAGGTTGACCAAAGATACCCAAAGTTACAGTTTTTTCCCATACAAGATGGACATATAATAAATTAGGCTTAGTTTATCACCAGCATTCCAAAAACCAGACCTAGGGAGAAAAACTAGGTCTGGGGACACATGCATGGTTTCTAATATAGTGAATGTTGAGCCTACCCTGATTATCACAAAATCAGGACAGCGAGAATATTCACATTGTAGTTTTATTTCTTGTGATGTCTTTGTCTGACTTTGGTATCAGGCCTCATAGAATTAGTCAGGAAGTGCTTCCTCCTCTTCTATTTTTGGAAGAATTTGAGAAAGATTAGTATTAATTCTTCTGTAAACATTTGGTAGAATTGACCAGTGAAGCCTTCTGGTCCTGGGCTTTTCTCTATTGGAAGTTTTTTGATTGCTGATTCAATATATTTACTTGTTATAGGTCTATTCAGATTTTCTATTTCTTCTTGAGTCAGTTTTGGTTATTTGTATGTTTCTAGGTGTTTGTCCATTTCATTAAGTTATTTAAATTTTTTAATATACAACTGTTCATAGTTTTCTCTTGTAGTCCTTTTTTATTTCTGTGAAGTTGGTAGTAATGTCCCTCCCCTCTTTAATTCCTGATTTTAGTAATTTGAGCCTTCTCTCTTTTTTTCTTGGTCAGTCAAGTTAAAGGTTTGTCAATTTTATTGAGCTTTTCAAAGAACCAATTTTTGGTTTCACTGATATTCTGTATTGTTCTATTTTGTTTCATTTATCTCTAATCTTTATCATTTACTTTCTTCTGCTTGCTTTGGGTTTAGTTTGCTTTTTTTTTCTAGTTTCTTAAGGTGAAATTTAGGTTATTGATTTGAGATCTTTCTTTTATAATGTAGGTGTTTATAGGTATAAATTTCTCTCTGAGCATTATTTTTGCTGGATCCCATTGATATGGTATATTTTCATTTTCATTCACCTAGAAGTATTTTTTAATTTCCCTTGTGATTCTTTTTTGATCCATTGGTTATTTATGAGTATGTTATTTAATTTCCATGAATTTGTGAATTTTCCAAATCTCCTTCCATTGTTGATTCCTAACTTCATTCCATTGTGGTCACAAAACATACTTTGTATGATTTCGATATTTTTAAATTTATTGAAAAAATTTGTAGCTTTACATATGGTCTATCCTGGAGAATGTTACATGTGCACTAAGAAGAATGTGTATTCCGCTGTTGTTGGGGAAGGGGGAGGGAGTGCTCTATAGATGTATATTAGGTTCATCCAGTTTGTTTATAGTATTGTTCAAGTCTATTTCCTTGCTGATCTTCTGTTGTTCTATCCATTATGAAAGTGGAGTATTGAAGTCTCCAACTATTTTTGTTGAATTGTCTATTTCTCCCTTCAGTTCTGTTTGTTTTTGCTCCATGTATTTTGGGGCTCTGTTGTTAGATGCATATATGTTTATAATTGTTACATCTTCCTATTATCATTATATAATGCATTTCTTTTTCTGTTGTTACAATTTTTTACATAAAATCCATTTTGTCTATCAGTATCACCTTTCCAGCTCTCTTTTGGTTACTATTTGCCTGGAATATCTTTTTATATGCTTTTACTTTCAGCCTATTTTATTTGTATCTTTGAGTGTCTTTTATACAGCATTTAATTGGATAATGAATTTTATCATATTTGTACCCATTTTGTCAATCTCTGCCTTTGAATTGGAGCATTTAATACATTTACATTTATTGTAATTGCTGGAAAAAAAAAAAAGAACTTCTGCTAGTTTTCTATTATCTATATGTTTTATATATTTTTTTCTTCATTTCCTCTATTATGACCTTCTTTTGTGTTAAATAGATATTTTTCACATGTGCCTTTTTAATTCCTTTGTCATTATTTTTACTATATATTTTTAAGTTATTTTCTTTGTGGTTGCTCTGGGGATTATCAGTTACATCTCAATTTATAGCAATCTAGTTCTGATCAATATCAACTTATTTTCAATAGTGTATTAGTCAGCCAAAGGAGTGCTGATGCAAAATACCAGAAATCTGTTGGCTTTTATAAAGGGTATTTATTTGGAGTAGAAGCCCACAGTTACTAGGCCATAAAGCATAAGTTATTTCCCTCACCAAAGTCTATTGCCACATGTTGGCACAAGATGGCTGCCAACATTTGTGACGGTTCAGGCTTCCTGGATTCCTCTCTTCCTGATGCTTGCTTCCCTCCAGGCTCAGCTCCTCTGTTTTCTCCACAAGGTCAGCTGTAGACTATGAGGCTCTCTAGGCTTTGCCTCTCGCCACAAGGACTTCTCCCTGGGGCCTAGCTGTAGACTATCAGACAAACAGCTTGCTTCTCTTCCTGGGGCCTTTTCTTTCCTCATGACCAAGCTCCTCTGTGTGCTTACTTCCCAGCACTCCAACTCAAAACACTCCAACACCAAAACTCCAACTCTGTCCTTTCCCATGTCTTTTATCTGTGAGTCCCCACCCCCAAGGGGCAGGAACTCAACACCCTACTGATGTGGCCCAATCAAAGCCCTAATCATAATTTAATCACACCCAGGTACAGACCATTTTATAAACATAGTCCAATATCTATTTTTAGAATTCATAAATAATGCCAAACTGCTATACTCCATCCTCTGAATTCCAAAAAGACATTACAATATTCAAAAAAACCTTAAATCAGTAACAATGCAAGTACAAAATCATATCACAATCAATTTATAGAAATACAGTTTGTCTTGGGGCAAAGTCCCGTCTGTTGTAGACCTCTGAAACTTACGAAACCATTTATCTGCTTCCAGTACACAAATGGACAAAGGATAAACATTCTTATAACTATAAGGAGAAACTGGGAGGGAAACATGAGTCATGGATCCTCTACAATTCAGTAAACCTGCAGGGCATACTTCATTAGATGTCAAAGTCTGAGAATCGTTCTTAAGACGATGGTTTCTTCTCCCTGGGGCCACATGGGGACCCACCCTTTCCACAGGCTTGCCCAATGGCCATTTTCTTGCTTCCACCTAATCAAGCATCTGAGTGTTGACCAAGCTCCAGACCTCACCCTCCAAGAACACTGGGGTGATTTCCATACCTTACCGAATCTTTGGGTTAGAGTCTTAACCCCCCTAGTACAGTGAGGTGAAGTCAACATCCTCCCTAACCTTTGGCATACAGGCTCAACCCTCTTAGAGCAACAAGTTGACCACCTGGCCTTTCCTAATCCATGGGAGACAGGCGCACCCCTCTCAGACCTATGGGGTGTGACCTTAACTGCCCTAATCTCTGAGGAATGTGCTCCACTCTCTCTGTACCCTGGGGTGGCAAAACTCTCCCTGAACATCGGGTGGGAATATCCACCCTCTTCAATTGCTGGGGCAAACTCACCCTCTCTCTACACATGGGTGGGGTTCCTCTCTTGGCCCAAGGCAATGTCTTAATTCCAGATCTCTGCTTCCATAGTGTTCCTCTTAAAGCTGTTTCCCCTTCAATCTCTCCTTTCCATGTCCCTTTTAGTCCAAGATGACAGTGGTTTTGTTCTTACAGCGCTCTCAAAAAACTTGTTGGTTTAGCATGCAAGAAACAGGGGTCCAAGCCATCAGACAGCAAGACTTTCCACAAGGCTTTCCTAGATAACTGCATTTTCAATCCTGATTTAAGTTCCAAGTTTAGTTAAGTCCTCAAATGGGGCACTGTCATCTGGGGACTTGATTTCCAGAAACTTGGAATTTCCAGAATCAGTTTCTGGTTCTTTGTGCCCAATAGTTCAGTCCTCAGCGTATTTCTCTCATGTAGCATTTTGATATAAGCTTTAATGAGAAGCCAAGCTGCATTATCTGAGTTTACTTTGGAAAGCTCTTCAGCTAAATGTCCAGGCTCGCCATTTTCAAATTCTGCTTTCCTTAAAACACCAGGAGTTAATCTTGCTAAATTCTCTGCAACTTTAAAACACAGATCGCCTTTCCTCCAGTTTCCGATAATAGTTTCATCATTTAATTGTAAGGCCTCATAAAAAGTCTCTTTAGAGTCCATATTACTAGCAACAGTCTCTTCAAAGCACTGTAGGTCTTTTCTATCAAGTTTCTCACAATTCCTTAAAAAAAAATACCCCTTACCCATTTATAAAACTGTTCCAGCAGGTAATTGCAAAAGCACTTCCCCACTTCTCGGTACCAAATTCTGTGTTAGTCAGCCAAAGGGGTGCTGATGCAAAATACCAGAAATTGGTTGGCTTTTATAAAGTGCATGTATTTGGGGTATAAGCGTACAATTACCAGGCCATAAGGCATAAGTTACTTCCCTCACCAAAGTCTATTGCCACATGTTGGAGCAAAATAGCTGCTGACATCTGTGATGGTTCAAGCTTCCTGCATTCCTCTCTTCCCGGGACTTCCTTCTCTCCAGGCTCAGCTCCTCTGCTATTTCCACAAGGCCAGCTGTAGACTATCAGGTGAATGGCTGGTTTCTCTTCCTGGGGCCTTTTCTCTTTCCTCACGACCGAGCTCCTCTCTGTGCTTACCTCCCAGGGCTCCAGCTCAAAAACTCCCAACTCTGTCCTTTGCCATGTCTTTTAACTGTGAGTCCCCACCCACCAATGCCCTACTGACATGGCCCAATCAAAGCCCTAATCATAATTTAATTATGTCCAGAGGAACAGACCAGTTTACAAACATAATCCAATATCTATTTTTGGAATTCATAAATAATGCCAAACTGCTATAGTATACAAAACTTTACTCCTATGTAGCTTTGTCTTCACTTTGTTGTTATTTTCACAAATTACATCTTTATGAATTGTGTGCCCAATAGCATAGGTTTATAATTATTTTATAAATTTGTATTTTAAATCATGTAAGAAATAAAAAAGTGGAGTTACAGATGAAAAATAAAATAATATTGGCATTTATATTTACCTGTGTAGTTTATAAGAGATCTTTATTTCTTCATACAGCTTTGAGTTACTGTCTAGTATCTGTTCCTTTCAACCTGAAGGACTCTCTCTAGCATTTCTTGTAGGACAAGTCTACTAGAGATAAACTGTCTCAGTTTTTGTTTAACTGGAAATGTCTTAATTTCTTGCTTATTTTTGAAGGAAAATTTAACAGATACAGAAATCTTGCTTGATAATGTTTTTCTTTCAGGAATTTAAATATATCATCGCATTGCCTTTGGGTTTCCATGGTTTCTGGTTAGAAATCAGCTGTTATTCTTGAGGATTCCTTGTACATGATGAATCTCTTGCTGGTTTCAAGATTCTTTGTCTTTGTGTTTTGACAGTTTTATTAAAATCTATCTTGTTGTAGATCTGTTTGAGTGTATCCTACTTGGAGTTCATTGAGCTGCTTGGATGTGAGGATTCATGTCTTTCATCAAATTTGGGATTTTGAGGTCATCATTTATTTAAATATTATTTATGCCCCTTTCTTTCTCAACTCTCCTTTTGTGACTCCCACTATGCATATATTGGTATGCTTTATGGTTTCCCACAGGTCTCTGAATTTATGTTAATTTTTCTTCATTCTTTTTTCTTTCTGTTCTTCAGACTGGATAATCTTAACTGATTATCTCAGTGACCCTTTCCGCTGCCTGCTCAAATCTCCTGCGGAGCTTCTCTAGTGAATTTTATTTTGAGTTATTGTACTTTTCAACTGCAGAAATTCTATTTGGTTCCTTTTTATAATTTATGTTGCTTTATTGATATTCTTTGTTTGGTGAGACATCATCCTCACAGTTTCCTTTAGTTCTTTGCTCATGGTATCCTCTAAAATATTGAACATATATTAAATAATTGAATTGTCTAGTAAGTCCAATGCTTGGGTTTTCTCTGATAAAGTTTCCACTAATTGTTTTTATTGCCCTGTGTGTGGGAAATATTTTCTCGTTTCTTTGCATGTCTTCAAATTTTTGTTGAAAATTGGATATTTTGAGTGTTATAATATGGCATCTCTGGAAATAAGAGTCTCTACTCCCCAGCATTGTGGTTGTTGCATGTCACAGGTGTTCTTGTTTGTTTGATGACTTTTCTGAATGAATTTAATGAGGTCTGTATTCCTTGTCATGTGTGGCCACTGAAGTCACTGTTCCATGAGCTTAGTGGTCAGCAAGTGATTGGGAAGATGTTTCCTTAAGTAACTAGAACCGAAGAAAACTTTCAGGCTTTGCAGATGTGCTCTGTGTGTCTATTGGGCCAATCTTCAACACGTAGCCAGGCTGTTTGCAACTCTGCCTTAGCCTTCATTTCCTGTTTGTGCAAAGCCTGAAGGTCAGCCAGAGTTGAGAGTTTAGAGTCTTCTTATCTTACACTCAGCCCTGACCATGTGTGTGGCCTTCTATATTCCCCAGAATATGTCAGAGATTTTCAAAGCCCTTATTCCCAAAGCATCTCATTCCCAAGCCTTTCCTCCCAAGATTTTTGGTTAGTCTATTTGTCCCAATTGTTATCCATCGCCCCAGGCAGCAGAGACTAATGCAAATGCCTTTAAAGGTTTTGACCAATGCTCCCCTTGGTATCTACCTCAGCACTGGGAGAGCTCTTTCAGGCTGAGATAATGGCAAGTCGTTTGAACTGGGCCCCCAGGGAGCCACCAGACAAATCAAAACAAGTAATCACAATTCTTTATGAATGAGGTCTGTTCTGTCCCCTCTAGTATCTGTTACTGGTACCAGGATGTGGGGCTGTTCTCCTCAAGGACACCACAGACCTGGGGGGGGGGGGGGG
>JAQZBX010097197.1:0-11717 GCA_029593785.1 Cabassous unicinctus
CTTAATGCCATAAAGGTAACAATTCCCAATAATCCACAAACTAGGAAAGAAAACAAATAAATTACTTTATTTAACCCAATACCAGTATTGCCTCACCAAAAGTTGGAGGATTTCTATGGATGCCTTCCCCTACATCCACTTTCCCTTTGCTCAGAAGCAAGTACCTGGTTTCCTATGAATAATAAAGAGAAATGTTAAATTATGAGAAATCAAGAATAATGACCAGATTTCAAACTCTTCATTGGAGTGAAAAGGATAGCTGCTGAGGTAGAGAATTGTTGCAGTGTCAAGAGGGATATTAATACGGACTCACAGTAAGGTCACAGAATGACATAGATAGTAAAATACATTGGGAAGTTGTCAGAAGAATTTTATGATACCTGAGACAGGTTGAGAGAGAAGAGGAAGAAAGATTGACCAGAGCAGAGGAGGATGCAGTGTGATGATTCCTTGAGCCAGACACTGAATTTTGTCTGTGCTGTCAGAGATATTAGGCTTGAGTGATCCAAAGCATAAACAAAAACAAAACAAGACAACAGTAACAACAACAAAAAACACTTATGTTAACCACACCACCATTATATTAATCCGTGGTCAGGAATATTCCTTTCCAATAGTTGGTCATACATTTCTGCCACCCAGAGCACTCCCTGCAATAGCAGGATCCTGGGATGGCATCAGAAGGTGGCTCGGTGAGCATGGAACTGGAACAAAGGAAGGTGGGGTTCAAAGATTAAATCATAGAAGTCTCAGTGCCATCCCACAAAAGAGGAATTCCCTCTGTTGCACCAGAGAATGTGACAGTGTTGAGTATGTGGATTTGGGAGTCAATCAGACCTGGGTTTGAGCCCTGCAGGCCAATTACCAATGACATAACCCCAGACAGTTACGCAGTCTCTCCTGAAGCCGTGGTTTCTTCATCTGTAAAATGCCATGTGGATAATAGCGATACCCAGTCCTTATTGAGCAGCTACAGTGTACCTGGCTTTGTTCCCAGTGCATTATATACATATCTCAACTGACAACAACCCTCCAAGGTGAGTGCTTTTATTATCACTATTTTAGAGTAAGGAAACTGAGACACTGCCCCTCATCAAAGAAATGATCCGCTGTGATGTCTTGTAAATTTCCCATTTCATGGTGTTGGGCTTGGCTCCTTCTCCAAGTTTCTCCTTGCTCTACAGAGGACAAATGAGTAAGCTGCTCTCTGGATCCACTGAACTGGGGTGGGGTGGAGGGGTGAGGGGAAGGTGGGAGCTGAAATGGAAAACTGAACGCTGGTTCCATGATGCGGACGGGAAGAGCACTAGTGGTGCCTCCCACTCCAGCTTGGGGCTCATTGTCATCTAAACTATCTAAAACCAAACACACATCACAACATGAGATACAATTTTGTTTTCTTCCCCAACCTCGAAATCTGGCCCATGAGAGCAATTCATATTTCTCTTATCTTAATATTTTTACCCTTACTTTGTGTCAACAAATAATCCTAACTTCAAACTGTTGAGTGTATTCATACCCTACTTCTCTGCGGTGTCTTCTTAAGCTTTCCCTCACTGATCAGCAGAGAACAGTTCATATGCAAAGCACGGCTCCCTTCTCCCTAGCGTTCTTCCGTGGCTACAGAAGAGGATCGGATACAATTATAATTAACCCCTTTCTCCCAGCCATAGAGATTCTTTATCTAGTGACCAAAATATTAACATTTGCCAGATCACATGTCTTCCTTCTATGGACGGTATTGAAAAATACTGTCAAGTTCTTTAGTAATATGTATCATACACCCAAAAAAGAATAAACCTGGCTAAGGTGGCATTCAGTGAAGTGAGCTTCTAACCTGGTCTGCTCACCCAGATTACCAGAATCTTAAAGATAATCAATCACCTGTTGGGATCAATCTGACATAGATACTAATTAATATTAAAGAAGCTCATTAATTCAACTTTAATAAAGATCATAAAAAGTAGTCATTGAGAATAACTTAATAGAGGCCACACAGAGCAAGAATTATAAGCAAATTAATCTAAATTAACTCGAACGTAGCTATTTACTACAAACCACAGGCACCATATGGAGTGATAAAAACTCCCAAAGTCATCTCACTAGGAATTACTAAAGGCCCTTAGCATGGCATGGCTAAAGGAACTTTCGTTTCCTTGCCTTCAGTCCAGATATTTCATCATCTGCTGATCCTCTGTTTTGTGACTCCTATCAGTCTGTTGGAATGGTCACTTTATTACATTACTTTTTAACTAATTTCAGTATTTGTTCATTCTCTTGATCAGCAGTCATTGAAAGCTTAGATTTTTTGAATGCACAGTCTTTCCCACTTGTATTTCAGTATCTTTGTCAACCTGTTATTAACTTTTAAAAAATTTCAGGAGTTCCTCATGAAAGACCCACTGACAATGACTTTTTACCTGGAAATCGTGCTGATTTTCAGAGTTACAGAATTCCACTGCTTGTGTCTTGTTTATGATGCTTTCATCTAATACTCAGTCATGAAATAAACTACCTTTTCTTCGATTAGCCTTAGAGTTTTATCTTTCATATTTGGGTTTCATCTATCTGGAGTCACCTTGTTTTTGCTCTTTTTTCTAATGATCCATGCAGACTCACTCTGCCTTGGCTCACTTCTGCCAGCACCATGGAGGCTTTAGTGTTCTTTCTGATATTAATCCATGGTCAGAATATTCCTTTCCAATAGTTGGTCATACATTTCTGCCACCCAGAGCATCCCCTGCTCTGGTGGGGGCTTCTGGTGGAGGCCTCATTGCATTCTCCCAAGTCACACTTTATGTTCCAATCCGATTTTTTACACTTCTAAACATGTGACATTCGGCAAACTGATCTAATCTCTATAAGCCTCAGTATTCTCCTCTATAAAATGGGATTATTAATAATAATAATTGAGATAATGCACATAACACACTTAATACAGCACTTGGTATGTCATAAATTCTCAATAATTATTATAGTTATTATCACAGATTTACCAATCTTGCTCTTCCTGGCTTCAACCAGGGAGGCCTCCTGTATTTTAAGGCAGTTTTTGCAAATTATTGATCTTATTCATTATGTTGATTTTAATAGTTAAATTCTCAAAATGTAACTTTATTTCTAAGTGTCACCACCAAGTACCAACTTTTTTTTTTTTTTTTTTTTTAGTTGATGGGGTGGGGGATTGAACCTGAGACCTCATATGTGGCAAGTCAGTGCTCAACCACTGAGCCACATTGGCTGCCCTGAGTTGGTTTTCTCATTTGTTTGCTTGTAGTTTGTTTTTCTGTTTTTAGGAGGCACCAGGGATCAAAACTGTGACCTCTCATGTGGGAAGCAGGTGCTCAACTGCTTGAGCCACATCCGTTCCCTGAGTACCAACTATTAAATCTAGAATGCAGACAGCATTATAATCTCTCCTAGGTTTCATCTAATCTGAAGTGTTATAAATTCCTGTACCTCAGGACCTATAGGGGATAGCAGTGCATTGTGACTCATGGAGCCCTTTCTCCATAAAAAATATTAAAAATTATAGTTTATGACTGAGTTGCTATAAAGACAAATATAATCAAGGCTGGACTCATTATTATATTTTCATTATTATTAAGCTCATTTTAAAAAGAAATTAAAATTAGGGAGCAGATGTGGCTCAAGCAGTTGAGTGCCAGTTTCCCACATGGGAGGTCCCGGGTTCAATCCCTGGCCCCGGTACCTCAAAAAAATAAATAATAATAATAATAAATTAAAACATTTCTCATTTCCATGGACCCCCGAAAGTAATGTGGGCCCTAGTGCCTATTGCGTGTAAAGGGTAAGTCGGCCCCAATGATAGCATTTATGAAGACACAGCTAAAAGATATTGCTGTAACTACTTTGCTAATAGGAATGACAGGAAGATTACCAAAATCATTCCTGTAGTAGAATATCACAGAATGACAATGGTGCCAGAACCCCTTGAGACCGCCCAGTTCAAGATCCATAGTTTACAGATGAAAAATTAAGACTCAATGTCAATGTGATCCACTCAGAGCCAGAAAGAGGTAGAGCTAGAACCAGGTTCTCCTGATTACCAGGAAGTGTTCTTTCCACCACACCATCCTTTGTTCTTTAAACCCTTGTTTGAGCTTATGCCCAAATGTAGTTAAAAATCATCTTCTTTGTTCTCCCAGCAAAGCAATACCTCAGCTACTATACTGCCATGGATGTTTATAGACCTTTGGGGAATTGGAAATGAGCTGTCACATTTGGGTTGGGATTTGAAAGCTCTCCTTCACCCACTACCCTGCTATCAATGATCTTATAATGTAAACTGACACCTGGTTTATTTAGATCAGCCCTACATAGTTAAGCCAACTCTCCAATCTAGTTAAGCCAATTTAGCCACTAGTAAATAAGCCACAGAACCCTAATATGTTTGCTAGCTTTAGGAAATGACATTCTTAAATGGATGCCCAAATAGGAGGAGTCAAATGGAGAGAAAAACATTCAGTCAAATATTCAATGAACAAATATTTGTTGACCATCTATCCTGAGGAAATATCCCTATGTTAGGCAATGACCACAGAAATTTAAAATGTAAAAGTATCTTTTGTCTTACTAATCTGCAACACCATTTACCCACAGCGTTACACCCATCAGTGATAGGTTTGTTAAATATATTTTACAGTTTTGTTTTCTGATTGTAGAAATAATGTATGTTCACTGAGGATGATTTGTAAATTATCCTATAAATTTGATATTACATGTTTTCTGTAGACTATCTACAGAACTTTTAATGAACATTCTTGGTTTTTATGTCTTTAAAAATTCATTTATTTTGCTCTCATTTTCAAAGAGTTTCTGTGAGCATACAATTCTAAGTTGATAGCTGTTTTCTGTTAGCACTTTGAAGATATTATTCCACTGTTTTCTAGCTTCCAATGATGCTGATGAGAAGTTATCTGTAGGTCTAATTTGTAGCATAACTTTTTTTTTCCTGGATTCCTTTACAAACTCATCTGTCCTTTCACATTAACATGTTTAAAGAAAAACACTTTTTATTTATTTGGTTTGGGTTTCCTGAATTTGAGTTTTTTCAGTTTTCAAAAATTTTCAGTATCTTCTTGGATATTACCTTTCCTCATCTGTCTCTATTACCTTTTTCTGAAACTCTGAATTAAATATAGTTAAGTGTCTTTACTACAATCCCTTTTTTCATATTTTTTATATTTTTTATCCCTTTGTAATTTATTCTGGGCAATTTCTTTAGCTCTAGCTTCGAATTCACAAATCTTCTTTCAGTGATGTCTAACTGCATTTAACTTACCTATGGAGTTTCTCATTATATATTTATTTATATCTATAAATTTCATTTTTAAAATCAATTCGGTCATTTTGTAAGTCCCTTGGTCCCACTCACATTTTCAATTCTCTTTTAAATTTCCTTAAGTATATTAAACTTATTTATTATATATTCTGGTTTGATATTTCCAATATCCAACCTGTACAATCATTGTAAATCTAATTTTGCTGGTTGTTGTTTCTGTGGTTCTTGGTTATGGTAGTTTATTTCCTCATGCATTTTGTAGTTCTTAATTTGAGCTCATATTTCCTGGAACATTCTCTGTAAGAATTTTTTGTGTTCTGGGTTTACGATACTCACAGTAGAGTGGAAGTCCATTTACTACTGCTCATGATACGGCCTGGACCAACTTGTGCAAAAATAGTTCTCACCTCTGCCTTGTCTCACAATATTGGAAAGTAGTTATCAATATCTCATATCTTAAAGATTACCAGAACTCTATGTCCCTATCACTTGCTAAGCATACTCAAACAACTGGGAAAGCCTAAAGCTAATTGTTCTTCTAAATATATTGGCCCAGAATAAAATCCCTCTTAGACATCATCTTGCTTCTGACCCATAATTTTGGGGGTGAATCTCAACATTAATTTAACTTCTAGTTTGTAGATCCAGGCTTCCCCAACATCTACATATGTTTGAATACCACACTTTCTGGCAGGATATATAAAGGGGCCTGGCAATAATTTTCCAGTTTTGCTTTCTTACACTGCTTAATTATATCCCTGGGGCCTGCCAAAAGTTTGGTTTCACAGCCCACAGGACTGTGGTTTCTGTAGTGAGTAAGGAATATACTTGCCAACATTTTTGAGAAATGTTCTAATACCATGTCACAGCTTTCCTAATCCAGCTAGATCAATCCTCTTGTGTATAAACCATGCACATTTTTATAGGATAGTATCCATATGGATCACCTCCATGTTACCATTTTAAAATAGTATTTAGGATGAAATATTTAGCCTAAATGGAGAGGCATTAAGAACAAGGACCAGTTGTTGTGTCTATGTACTTGGTGAAGAAACAGCTGGAATTGATATAAAATTTGGACACATGGCTGAAGATGTGCTTTGTATGAGGAATGTGTCCTTGGGCACAGGGGTAGGAGATGGACCCTTTGCATTTGTATACAACTGAAGGGAAAAAATAGAAGAGAACCATTAAAACCAGGGACTATCTACACTTACCTGGCAGGAGTGAAAGTTTTGAAAGTTATTGAATATAATGAAAACATGCTAAACCATGGAGTTTTAATTAAATCCTGCACAGTACAATGAGAAAGCCGAGTTCCAACCTTGTCCTAAGTTTTAGAAATGGAGTACTAATTAATAGTCTCTTAGGGCAGTTAAGTACCCTGCACATTTCTATAAGAACTGTGCTACCCAATATGGTATTACTATGATGGCTACATGTGGCTATTTATATTCAAATTAATTAAAATTGAATAACTTTTAAAACTCAGTTCCTTAGTCTCACTATCCACATTTCAAGTTTTATAAATTAGAGTGAGTGGCTGCTGTATGATTAGTGCAGCTATAGAACATTTCCATCATTGCAGAAAGCACCTTTGGACAGTAACATATTAGATATTCAATAAATAATTGTGCAATGAATGCATAACAGCAAAAAGGAAGAAAAGATAGTGCTTTGGTGAAAAGTTGCACCAGTACTCTAGTACTCTAAAAATGAATATAATCTTTATTTAGAATAAAACCCAGTAGTGAAGTGGTAGATGGACCTTTTAAAAAGAGTAATGTCATAGTTCAATTGCACATATTTTGTGTTTCTGTGACAAACTCCTCCTCTGAAATCTTCAGTAAAGTTTATTTTGTTCCAGAAGACTTGCATGGGTAGGACCCATAAGAGGTCAACATGGTATAGAACAAAGGCCAAACATAAGGAAGGAGTACCCAGGAGTTGAGGACATCATGAGGCAATAGGTCCACCAAGAACAGTCAGGAACCTTAGGACAGTTTTAAAATCTCACGAGCCATGGAACTGGGCTCGAGCCAATTTTACTTAGAATTAAAGGACCCTAGCTGATGTCTGGGTTGCATTTCAATATATTGTATCAGGGGTTGGCAAAATATGGCCTACAGGCCAAAATTGGCCAACTGCCTGTTTTTGTAAGGCCTGCAAGCTGGTGATGGTCTTTAGACTTTTAAATGATTGAAAAAAATCAAAATAATATTTCATGACATATGAAAAGTATATAAAATTCAAATTTCAATGACCCTAAAAGTTTTGTTGAAATGGAACTACCTACCTTATTAATTTATATATTATCCCATGGCTGCTTTTATGCTACAATGGCAGAATTGAGTGGTTGCAACAGAGACTATATCTACTCCCTGGGCCCTTAACAGAAACTTTTTTCTAACCACCGAGGCCAGGAATGGGTTGCATTAAGACATGGCTGCCTTATGGGAAGCCAGAAAAAAACAGGAGGTTTTGGAAGATGAGAGATGATGGGAGATAGAGAGAATTATTTAATAGCAGAGAAAATCCAACACTATGTCAAATGTGAACTGCTAAATCTATAATGATGATGATAACAGGAAATAGGACAGATAAACAGAAAACTGTGCAACCCAAGGCAATTCATCAAACTTTTCATCATCACTTGTTTTTCATACCTTATATGGTTATTTTGAGGTTCAAAAGCAAGAATATATATTAAGACTCTTCTTAATATTTAAGTGCCATATAAATAAAAGGTATAATTCCTATGGATAATAAATATGATTAAGGAGTTGATTTGTATACATATTGGAGAAAAATAAGATGATGGACAACAATTTATAGGGGAGTTGGTAGACACATAGTGTCTTAATTTGCCAGAGCTGCCTTGACAAATACCACACAATGGGTTGGCTTAAACAACAAGTATTTATTATCTCATGGTTTTGAAGGCTGAGTCAAAAATCAAGATGTTGGCAAGGCCATGCTTTCTCCTGGCATTGTTAGGCTTCTGATGATGGCAGTACTTTTTACTGCTAGGAGATTTGAAAGTGAGTCAGGAGGTCATTCCAGAGGTTATGCTTATGCATGTCTCAGGAGGATCTCACTGAATGCCACAGTAAACTGCCTCAAGGAGGAGTGCTCCTGAGGGCTCTTGAGACATCTAGACATTGTAGGGAGGGCAGACAACCTCAGGAAATTGGCACCCCAATGGTGGGCTTTACCTTGGAATATATGGTAACCTATTTCCCCAACGTAGTAGAATTAGACTCATTTATAATTTTCCTACACATGTGCCCCTTTTATTTGAGCCTATAATTAGCACTATGCCTGTTAAATATGTGTCCCAGAGACCTGAATCTTCCGGCTGTTCATATGCCGATTGAGCCCCGATTCTCAGCAGTTGCAGCCAACACCTACTCTCCAGTTCATTGGACTCGCCCAGGACAACTAACAAAAGGCTGGTGATAGACCACGCTCATCCCAAGAAGCAGAGAGTATCTACAACTGCAAGCAAGACAGTTCTATCCATCTGCCCTATGGGATCTAAGCCCCCTCTCAAGTAGAAGCAGAGCAGGCACCACCATCCTAAAATCCTCAGGATTGAGGAATGAACAAACATAGGGGGGAGGGATGAAACTATGGACTAAAGTAGACATTATTATTTTAGCAATGGAAGAACTTGTAACATTACTATAACGGCAGTGGCCAGCAGAGGTTCTGAGGGGAGAGAAGGAAGAATAGGTATAACATGGGGCATTTTGGGGACATTGGAATTGTCCTGCATGACACTGCAATGATGGATACAGGCCATTATACATTTTGTCAAAATGCAAAATTGTGCAATGTAAAGTGTAAACCATAATGTAAACTATAGACCAGGGTTAGTAGCAATGCTTCAATATGTGTTCATCAATCATAACAAATGTACCACACTAATGAAAGATGTTGTTAATGGGGGAAAGTGTGGGAGGGGGAGGGGGTGGGGTATATGGGAATCCCCTATATTTTTGATGTAACATTTATGTAATCTAAAGCTTCTTTAACAATAAAGAATTATTTTTATATAAAAAAAATATTCTATTCATTGACGAGTCCACAACTTAACTAAGAATAGCATCTTCAAAGGTCCTATTTACAAATGGATTCACACCCACAGGAACACGGATTAAGACTAAAATGTGTCTTTTGTGGGGTATGTGATTCAAACCCAACACATAGTATTTCAAAATATCTAGCAATAATATCATTGAACTACAGCCAGGGCCAGGTGACCTCTCCCCAGCAAGCAAATTCCAAGTATGCCAAGCATTCAACTGAATCAGCAACTGCTGTTCACAAGCTTTCCACCCACTTTAGCTTGGTGTAAAGTACAAGCTGCCCCTTGGACATCAGACAAATGCCCATTTACAATAGAGAATAGTCCAGCACCAGATACTGCAGGTCATTTATTCAACAAATGCCTATTTAGTGCCTCCCATGGGAAGACCTATGCTAAGTCTATGGGAGAGAAGGATGGGAAGCCTAAATTGCAGTCTCTATTCTCCAAAATGTATGATTTCCCATAGGAGATAAGAAACAATATAGAATTGTTGATAATAAAGTGGCTAGTCAGAATTTCCAGAAATAAATTATAGACCTATTCAGAAAAGAATGAAATAAAAATTATCAGAAGTAGTTAAGAAAAGTTTCCTAAAGGAGGAAGGAAGGACCCAGGTTGGAGCTTGAAGGCTGACTGGGGAGAGGGGAGGAGATGAAAAACATTCAAGATGGAGAAACAGATGAGTGGTGGTTTGTGGTGGAGTGGGAGAAAAGCACACTCACAAATAGGAAAGGAGATCAGCCTGGATTAAGCAGGTAGATATGATGGGAGAAGCTGAAGCTGAAGAGGAGTAGGGCAGGCCTGGGAGTTTGGGAAGCTTTCTGAAAGCCAGGATGAGGAGTTTGCTGGATTGATAATATGGAAACCTAGTGTGTCTGTGTAAAGAAGAAGGATAAGAAAGTGGTATTTGTTCACAACATTAGCACAGGGAAGAGTTATGTAAGTGCAAAGGAAAGAGAAAAGTCTGGTGATATTCTAGTAGGAAAGAGATGAGCAGCAAGCAATAGAATGAATTTAATCCTTTCAAGATAGAGAAGAAACAATCCTAACAGACATATTCTGAGGACAAAATATAGCAAGGGTACAAGAATAAAGATGGGAATTACACAGTGCTGTGAATTCAGGTACATCATACTATGACCAACTGCTGGTCACACAGTCAACCACTCTATTTATACAAGGATCTAATGAGCTTCTTTGAAAAGATATTGAGTAGAAGCACTGGCACAGACAAATGGCTCCAAGGAAAGGTGTCCTAAACAATTGGGGAACCACACATGTCCCTTAACCTCCTGGACAATGGACTAGAATATAAGGAAAAGTGGCTTGAGAGCAGAGAGATTCAAAGGACACTTGCTAAGGTCACAACCCTGACTAGAGTAGGGGAGACTTTTCTGAGTAGAGATGTGAGTGATATCATTCTTATCTCCTCACAGTCTCTCCAGGAGTTTTCTCCAGATTCCTAGAGAGAAGGAGGTGGAAGAAGTATAATGCTCAAGAGTAAATTAAATAAAATATATTTTCTATTAGGGAAGCTGCTGAAAACATGGGGCATGTCATCTTCTTTTTTGATCTAGGAAGGTGTTTCCCATCTCAGCATGGCAACAATTAGAGTGAAATAGTGGCCACAACCACCAACCTCAGTAAGCTGATGGGGGACCACACCCCCATTGTCAATGTTGGAAAGAAGTGAGGACAGCCACACATTAGGGCATCAATGGATGATAAAGGGAGAAGAAAAAGGCCATGAGGCATTGGAGAAGACCATCAGAATGATGTTCAGTGCATATATGAAGGTCCATGATCACCTATCTGATAAAAAGAACTTAAGGACTGTCTTTTCAGAGATTTCACTAAATGACTAATAGCAGATACTACTGTTTTAACACTGCCCTTGAGAACCAAAATTTTTGCCATTTAACTTGGTGACTGACTCTAAAAATTTTGGCTCATACAATAAAACCAAAACATTTTTATAAGCCAAAGAAGAATAATTTTGTTAGCATTAACAGTAGATTTGGCATTCCTGATGGTTTTTATTAGGAATCATTGAGTCCCAAGGGTGATGTACTGGAGAAGACATTTTTTTACTGCCACATCAGTAACCTTTGCTTAGACTGGGCTTGGAATGAAGGACACAAAGGTCACGTTCATCTTATTTGAAAGTTCCTGTCAACAGTGATATTAAAAGCAATTATCTTCATGAGCATAAAATGACCAGAGCAAAAGAACCATAAATAAAAAATTATCCCATGCTTCAGATGGCTTCCTGTAGGTATGAAATAGAAGAAAACCATTTATCAGACTGACCTGACATGC
>JAQZBX010097198.1:0-11717 GCA_029593785.1 Cabassous unicinctus
ATTACTGCTAACTATAGTCCATAGCTTACATTTGGTATATTTTTCACACTAACCACCCTATTATTAACACAATGTATTAGTATTGTATATTTTTTGTAGTTGATGAGAGAACATTCCTCATTATTTATACTGTTAACCACAGTCCATCATCTACCACAGGGATGTTGTGCTGTCATCTCCTCAGTCAATTCTTAGTCTTCTTTATCTTGATACTCCTTTATAAAACTTTTCAAAATACTTTTGCAGTTGTAAAAATTCTAGTTGTTTAGTTATATCCTGCAGGCCTATTTGATAGGTATTCTTTTCATATGAAACTAGGAGAGCAACCTGATTTCAGAGGTCAACCCCCAAGGGGATGAGGACCTTTGGTGGGAAGATAGCAGGGTCCATGGTTTGCTCATTTTAACCTCCATGAGCTACAAGGAGAATTTGGTTTAGTGAAAGAGGACTTGGGATTGAAATTGTGTACAAGAAGGATTGGAAGTTTACTCTATGTGGCTGGGTAAAACAGAATCATCCCAGTGTAAAGGAAGAACCCTTAGCAGCTGGAGACATCTAAAGCTGGAATAGGCAGTTCCAGAAGGAGAGACTTCCATGTCTCTGGAGGTATTCAAGAGGGTGGAAAATTTCTTGTCAGAGTTATATCAGGCATTTATGCTCCTTTCCAAGGTACTTTTGGGCTTTATTTCAATTTTAAAATCCTTGGATTTAAAAATAGATGAACATGAGTGATGTGGCTCCCTTGATAAATGAGAAAATGGCTTCCCAGGAATTCTGTCCTCATGACAGAGATAAAAGGGGTTACAGGTTGGTTTATAAAATACAGGGTGATGAACATTCTCAAGTGTCAACATCAGAGGGAATAAGCTGTGATCTTTTGCAGTAGATCAGGGCTCACAGGACAAAGCCCACTAGAGTGAGAAGAAGGAATTGTAGATGATGGCTTGAATGAGTTTACCACTTTAACTTTTTCTGGAAGTGATCCTAAGATGGGAAGTAGAAAATTGTTTGGAATTTCAGATAATGAATCAGTAAGGAAAGATGAGTTAAAAGGATAAGTTAGAGGCAAAGTTAAGAAGAATTTGGTTTCCTCACTATGCTAACAGAGGTGAAGATAGAAAGTTGATGGAGCAAGACTATGAAGTGTCTTATAAATCAGACTAAGAAGTTTGGACATCATCCTGATGATTTTGGGGAAGCCCATGAAGAAACATTAACAGAGGAATGAGGTTAGAGCTCAGGGTCAGTGCAATAATTAGCGGGGTAGGTGGTGCACTGGAGAGAGGAGACTAGCGCAGAGCGATCAGTTATGGGCCTTCTGCCACAGTACGGCTGAGAGGTTAGGAGATTCTGAACCAGAGTGATGAATTGAGAGAATTGAGAGGAGAATGAATTGAGAGGAGACAACAGAGAAATACTGCATCTTAGTGACTAATGTGTAAAGGAAGGAAGACAGATGAGTCAGAGGATCCCATGATCCCAGGCTACCTGGTTAGCCATCCCTTTAACTGAGGAAGAAAACCTAGATGGAAAAGCATGTTTGGGAGGCAGGAGAATGAGTTTGTCTTTACATATGTTAAATATGAGATGCATGTGGGACACCAATGTGGAGATGTCTAGTTGACAATTAAAATGTAGGTCTGAAAGTCAAGGGAGAAGTAAGAATTAGAGATGATAGATTTGAGAATCATGAGTGATACTCAAAACCCTAAGAGAATAAATGAGTCACTCAGGAAGATTTTATAAAATCAGTCGTAGGAGGGCCAAGGACAGAGCCTCCTGGGCTTCTATCCCTGTTTTACTTGGTGGGAATAGTTAACATTGATACTGCATGTATACTTGTCTTAATTTCCCTTCAAAATTGGAACCTTGTCAATAACACTGGACTGTGAACTCTTCAGAGGCAAGGACCAGTTTTCATTCATCTTTATATCTACAATTCTATGCAATGGTGTCTATAATATAGAAGCCTTGGTGAGTGCTTTTAAAAATGATAAATGGGTAAGATCTATAAATTATACTTACCTTGTGTCTCTTAAATGTTAGCCAATGTTGAGTATATATTTGTTGATTTGTAAAGTGTCAATACTATAAACCTCTACACACTCAAGTGAGATAGAATAGTTTAATCTCTTTGGTCAAAGAGCGGAAGAAAGGAACATCCTGTGGGACTTTTTGGGGCCAGGTCTGGTGGTGTCATGGATCACTTCTGCTGTAATTTTATGTGTGCCCAGGAAGAAAATAAAAATGGTTTGATGAGGACAGCACAGTCTCTGGCCTACCAATGATGACCCAGGGTCAATGTAGCAGGAACTAATGGATAGTCTCTTTAGGGATGCATAGCCAGGAAAAATCAACTCAACTTTTTTTTTCTGTTCTTGTAGTTTCCCACTCAAAATTAAAATCTCAGCAAAGAGAATTCAATTGGCCCAGTTTGAGCAGGTGTCCACTGCTTAGCCTTGGAAGATCAGAGGCTCTTGATGGCTAATCCATCAAAATGTAGAGAAGAATTAATTCCCCAAAGTAAATTGAGGCACTGTTACAGAAAAAAAGGAAGAATGGTTGTGAGATGCCCAAAAGCAGCAGATGTCCCACCAAAGCGATGCCATTACTACATCTACTACTACTACTAATGCAAACTAACAATTTATGTTTCATAAAATTGTTCTGTAATAACCTTGCAAGGTAGAAGAGCAGGCATTTTTTTCTTATTTTCTGAGTGAAGAAATTAATGTTCAGGTTTTATGACTGTTATTCCATTAAAGAATATTGTTAATTGTCATACCCAAATGTTTTGATTTCTAGGCTCATCCTCCCACAATTCCACACTATCTGTCTATATTAAGAAGCTATTGAATACTCCCCTGCAAAAGCCATGTAAAAACTGTGGTTGCTGCTTGAGGGCATGGGTCATGATTTTTACTTGCCCCAGGCTTGCTTTAGTATTTCACTTTAGTTCTTAGTAAAACTGCCTATAACCATTGACCTAGGCCCATACTTACTTCAAAGCTCTAGTTGTTCTTGTGTCCCTAGTATGCCTCCCCCTTGAACATGACTCACCCCTCCTTCCACCCTATACTTCTGAACCATCTACAAATCACTATAGATGCTTCTCAGGTTTTAGAAATATCCAAAGACATGTGATTCATAGAAATGGGAGGAAAACCACTGATTCAACACTAAACACAAAAACTATACCAACACCCTTTCATCTCTTTTTGATGATTCAGAGTGTAAAATCATTCTGAAGCTGGAAATGCACACTGTATTTTGGGTGCTTTGAGCTGGCAGCGACAGGTACCTTAGAAATATTTCGACAGACTTTTAGGATTGGAGGGCCATACCAGCAGACAGTCACAGCAGGTGGGAGTGTCCAGAAATTTGCCATCCTGAGCTTAGACATTGGCCTAGGATCAGTGGCCAGGGCAGGCTGTTTATACCCTGGAACCATGCCACTGTTTGGTTAGGAATAAAGTTCCCTGGGGCAGCTCCAGCTGGCAGGAAAAGGACTCACCATTTCAGGAAGGCCCCAGCAGGGAAGTTATTTTAAAATCTAAAGTGAGCTCACCTTATTCTCACTTCTTTCTATGCACAATACGAGGGCCTGACCCCTTCTTTCTGATGTCCCACGTGGCCGCTTGTTTTTAAGGGCCTTCAAGCAGACAAAAGGGGGAAAGGGCCCTGGTGGATATGTGGCTGGACGAACACTCCTCCTGGCTCTGCACTGACTGAGAATAGAATAAGAGGACGTGAGCCAAGGGGTGTTTAGATTAAAGCGAAAGAAGACTTTCCTAATGGTAAATATTTTTTGGAAATTGTGGGCGGTTGAGGGAAATTATAGAAACTCCCTCTCTGACGAGCTTTAAACATGAAAGCAGGTTCTCTTGTCTCACATATTAGGATAAACAAGATGGCTTTTCAGAGTACTTTCTATGATTTTTGGCTTTCATGATCCACAGATTACAGAATTGATCCTCTGTATAGAGTGTTGCTTCAAATACTGCTGTTTTGTTTTGATATTGTTTCTGTTTTTGAAAAAATGATGCTTATTATAGAAATTTCAAACAGAACAGTACAAAAGAAGAAAGTCTCTCCTCAGATCTCACTACTCAGAGGTGACTCTTGCATTGCTCAGAACTCTTTCCGTTTCAAGGAACAGACACTCAAACTGTATTAAGGGAACTTTGTGGCTCAGGAAACTGATGAGTCAGGAGTATTCCTAGCTTCAAGCATGGCTGAATGCAGGTGTTTAAATTTTGTTTTCAAGAATCTCTGCTTTTTCATCTCTTGGCTCTATTCTCTCCTGTGTTAACTTCATTCTCAGGCTGGCTTTCTCCACATGGGCCAAAGATGACCCTCCACAGGTCCAGGCTTATGGCCTTTAGCAACTTGTCTCTAAAAGCGCCTCTTTCTCCCTAATTTCAGCAAATGTCCTGTTGCTGGGGGTGGGCTGTGTGTGTGCGTGTGTGTGTGTGTGTGTGTGTGTGTGTATGTGTAGGAATGTAGTATACAACCAGCCCCAACTAAACCATATGAACTGAAAAGAAAAGAGAAAGGGGGTACCTTCCTAAAGGAAAATCAGGACGTTGTTTCCAAATGAAGAGACGAAGGCCAGGCAGGCAAAAGAAGCACTTAACATTTTGTGGAATTTATTACAAACATCAATTTCTGTTTCTTTATGGGCCAAATGCAGAGATCTTCCAGGAAGCCAAAAATAGGTATGCTCCCAGCAGGTCTTTGTGAGTAGGCGCTGACTTGGGATTGATTCTTCCCCATGAATGTAATGCCAGAGAATTACCTTTGTTTTTCTCTCGTGCTTCTGTTTTCCCTTCCATCTCTTCCTGTGACTTACTCAGAAGTATAGAGTATATAACCCAGACAAGGAGTGAAGAAACAGGCTAGAAAAGAAAGTTGGAGCTTTGCTCGAATTTTTTATTTAACCAAGCTATTCACAATACTATGCCTGAAATTGTTATTCTGGTTGAAAATAAACTTTCTTGCTCATTCGTATTAAAAAGCCATTCAGGGGGAGCTGATGTAGCTTAAGTGGTTGAGCATCTGCTTCCCACGTTCAAGGTCCCGGGTTCAATCCCTGGTATTTCCTAAAAGAAAAACAAAACAAACAAACAAACGAAAAAACCAATGCTCATTGGGGAGTGGATGTAGCTCAGTGGTTGAGTGCCTGATTCCCATGTACGAGGTCCTGGGTTCAATTCCCAGTACCTCAAACAAACAAAAATGAATTCTTGGGAGGGGGCATCTCAGAACTTCCGTTTTCCTTTACGAGTTTTGATGAGAACGTATTTCCTAAGGCTATGTAGAGATGCTCTAGCATCTGCCATGTGTCACTGCTGCCTCAGTTTGAATCTCGTCCCACCTCCCACCCCCATGACTTTAGTTCATGCAGTTTAGACAGGCTACTTGTTGCCAAGGCTCCCCCTCCCCCTCCTCTTCCTATTTGCCAGCCCCAGACCCGTTGCTGTGAACCAAGGAGATCTGCTGATTAAAAGGGCCTCAGCTCCAAGAGTTCCCATGGCAACAGCCTCCTTGGAGGTCTTTGTTGCCTGCTAAAACTTTGATCTCTGAGAGTGGCTGCTGCTGTTTTCCTGAAGATTTACAAACAGAGGAAGAGGGAAAAAGAATTGGGGGAAAAGAAAGAAAAAGTTTACTCCTGGCAGAAGGGAGAGAAGGACTTAATTACAGAGCCACACTCTACCCATAAATCTGGAGGTTACTTCTTTGGAACATCTTCTGATTTAAGCTGTGCCCACATTTTCATTGTAGACTGGATTATGCATCAGTTGTTCTGACCCCACAGGAAAGAAAGTGGGTTTTATTCCCCTGGAAGGATGGGAATCATCCTTTCTGTCTTCAGTAGACACCTGTGCCTTCAGAGTTCCAGGAGAGCTCCGATAACCCCAAGCCTTACACAAAAGGAGAGACAGAAAACAAACAAGGGGTGGACCTCTCAGGCCTTGGCCCCCACTGCCTTTTCCTCAGCCCCCTCCTGGTCCTCACCTCCTCTGTCCTGAGCTTACCTAGATGCCTCTGTTGGTCTTGTTTTTTTTTTAAATTTCTTTCTTTTTCAGAAGAACCACAAAAATGTATGAAGGGGTAAGGGACAGAGGAGGAGAAGTAGGGGGATGGGAAGTGGAATGGGGATTGTGTGCCTGAAAAGTTAGCCAGGCATCAGCTAAAATCTGGCTCCAGTTAATGGTGGTCAATAACAAGCATTCTACTGTAGGAGAAGTGAAGTGGGGTAGTGGTATGCCTCTTCATCTCTGCAAGAAGCCTCCTAGGGCTTCAGACCTCTATTGTGTAATCTCAACCTTGCTCTTTGAAAGGCATGGTGGAATGGAGTCAGTTTTACTTCAAATATGATTTGAATTTAACTAGTAATTTCTACATACTAACTATGTCCCTAGCACAGTGAGGGTACAAAATAAATGATACTGTCTTGACCCTATAAAAATAACAGTCTTTGGGTGGAGATAAAAGAGAAGATACAAGAGAAGATTAACAACTGTACTTGGATTTTAACTATCTAGGTAATCGGTTCTCAGGTGAGGGCAGTTTTACCCCAGGAGACATTTGGTAATGTCTTGAAACGTTTTTGGTTGTCACAGCTTGAGGGGTGCTCCTAACAACCTGCAATGCACAGGACACCCCTACCCTGAGCAAAGAATTACCTGACCCAAAATGTCGATAGTGCCCAGGTTGGGAAACCCTGATCTTGACCAAAGGTCAGTCTGGAAGCTGGACAGGATTCACTGTGAACAGCATGGGCTTTGGGGTCAGACGGCCCTGGACTTAGCATAGCAATATGACCTTGGACAAGTCGGTGCCTTTGAGCCTCTGTTTCCTTATCTGTAAAAATAAGGAAGGGATAATAGAGTAACGTGGAATACCTATTGTGAGGATTAAATGACACATCATAAGAATTCAATGAATGCCAGTTTCCTTCTCTTACCCTCTCCACCCCCCTACATCTCATTGCCAGTGTGTCATCCCTAATGAGGGAACCCTCTTTAGGGAATTCTGTTTTCAGGACCTCTTGCTAGAGAGCAGACTTTCCTTCAGCCGGTTCCATAGGCAGAAGCTTTAATGGGCCATCTGTGAATTGGCAATCCTATTACTAATAGATTCACATTTTCTCAATGACATCTGTGCTATGCCTTACCAGAGGTGACCCTAATCAGCCCTGTGGAATCTTGCCGCTAATAGATTTCAGGGCATTCTGTCCCAGCATGCTTTATCTTGGTTGCTGTTGAAAGCCCCCATTTCTCAGTGGATGACCCTTAGTTAATTACAGGGTGTTTGCTGCCTAACCTAAACGCAAGGATTAGGTCTCATAGACCATTAGATGAAGTTTTTGGAGGGGCGGGGAGAACACCTAAGACTTGGATTGGGATCTGGACAAAGTCTGGATGAGAAGACTTTAGATAGGGTGACCTTGCAATTTATTGTCCAAATTAGGATACTTTTGAGATTGAAGGGGGGGCGGGGGACGCTCTTAATAATTATGCCAAGACAATGGGCATCAACTGGGACTGTCCAGGCAAACTGGTATGAATGGCCACCCCATCTTTAGATAATGACCACCTTGAAGGGGCTCCTTTTGCTTGAGGAGAACAGAAGATCCAGAGGTCTTTGAGAGGGCTGGAAAAATTAGTGTCAACTCACTTTCACTTGCTGAACCTTTGCTGATAGCTGGCATTTTATTCACTGGGTGTGGTACGTTTCCATTCATCTACTTGAACAAAGCAAACACCGCCCCCCCTCCAAAAAAAGAGATGGTGGTCGACGTAAAAGTTGTTCACTGAAAAATCTGCCGGAAGATTTCTAAACCGTAAAGGACGACAGTTGCTCCTCTTCACTGCCCTGGGTCGTTATAACAAATGAGGTCTCGAAGGCGGCATTTCCCTTACCTAATCCATCAGCCACCCAATCCCGCGCTGTGACTGTATCGCCCCCTCCCCCCAGCCGCTGCCCCCGCCTCTCCCTGCTCCCAGCCTTTATCCCGCCTCACTATTTTTGCTTCACTTGTTGCTCATCCCTGTGGGAGGAAACTCGGCCTTCAATTAGTGCGCATTCCTGGCGGCCGGGCGCCTCCCCCGCCCCGCGGTTGCCGTGGTTACCCCCGGCGTGAGCTGGAGCAGCTGGGTCAGCCCGCGCGCTCCATTGTAGTTGCCTTAACCCGCCGCGGCGGCCTTAAAAATGAGAAGCCTGTGGTGGGGAAGGGAGGGACTGGGGTCTGCAAAGGGGAAGAAAACTGGGGGCAAGCGGGAGAGTGGGTGTTACCGAGAAATCGGTTCAGCCTCTGGAAAGAAAGCACAGCAGCCCCTGAAAGCTGGTCAGGAGACAGTCATTCAATTTTTCTCCAAAGCCAGCTGCCGCTATTCAAGTGTGCAGGTTTGCGTTCACACGGGAGCTGGGCCTCCGATTTTGCTGAATTGGCTTCTCAAGAGAGGGCTCTGGGAAATCCTTCGTGGTCGAAGCCCCTCGCAGAGAGAGAGGGGGCTGGCCGCGAAGGAAAGGATAGGAATTGTGGCAATCCAAGACCTACCAAGCCGTGTGCCCGGCCATGTCTGCCCAAGACCGCCAGAGCTTTCTTGTTGTTAAGTAGACATTCTCCATATCTTTGTATCTGAGGTGCCTTTGCCAGCCTGATGGGTGGAGTAGTGAACTCAGGATATCACACTGGGCACCAAGAAACGCAATTTCCTCCTTCCATTAAATCCCGGCCTCCTCCGCATCAATTTTGAGTCATATCTAGTTGTCATCACCATTTCATCTGAGGCCAAGTCAAGCATATTATATTATTAACACTATTTTGCATCTACTTCCTGGGGGCGGGGTTTGAATTACTATAATACTTTGCAAATACAGAGTACTGTGCACTCGTTTTTATTATTGTCTATTAGTTTGTAGCAGCATGCTGAATGCCTTTTAATTAGATCATACTGGGTTATGATGTATTCAGTAATCATTTTCTGGTCACAACTTTAAAAGGTGTGGAGATTTTTCATTGATCTTCAACATTTCCTACATCTAAAAATTATACTTTAATTATATTAGTAGAGCAATAATGCCACAAACACAAACAAATTTAAGGGTTCTTCACTGCAAATACTCAGAGACTAGAAAGCAATTCCTGCACATTTAAAAATTAAGGATAAGCAAATGTCAAAGACAGTGAAGTATTGGGGGGAAAATACTGTAACGGAGGTGAGGAGACCCAAGTTCTACTCCTGGCTTGATTGTTAGCCAGCTGTGTGACTTTGGAGAGCTCCTTAACCTCTCTGAGGCTCAGGTTCCTGAAAACATAGCATGGGGTATGGGTTAGATGATCTCTGAGATCCTTTCTAGGTAGAGAATATGATTCTAGAATTCTATGTGACTAATAAGCACTGCCCAAAAGCCCAAAGTATTAACAGTTAATTGCAGGGAAACAGATGTGGCTCAAGTGATTGGACTCCTGTCTCCCATATAAGAGGTCCAGGGTTCCATTCCCGGGGCCTCCTGGTAAAAGGCAAGCTGGCCCACACAGAGTGCTGGCCTGCGCAGGAGGGCTGGCCTGCACAGAGAGCTGGTGCAGCAAAATGACGCAAGAAAAAGAGACAAAGGGGAGAGACAATAAGAGACGCAGCAGACCAGGGAGCTGAGGTGGTGCAAAAGATTGAGCTCCTCTCTCCCAGTCCAGAAGGTCCCAGGATCAGTTCCTGGTGCCACCTAAAGAGAAGACAAGCAGACAAAGAAGAACACACAGAGGGCAGACAGCAAGCGCAAAACAGCAAGGGGCGGGGGGCGGGGGGAGAAATAAATAAATAAACAGTTAATTGCAGATGGTCTGATGCAAGCCGTTTTATAAAGAAAAATCACTGCAAGATTTATTTTCCTCTAGGAGTTTATAATGTAAAGTGAACTAAAATGTAGAAGACATACAAAAAAATTAAGCATATGAAATGCTTAAATATAACATTTATAAATATATATAAAAGAAAGGAAGGCTATATCCACATTCATGGTGGATAGTCATAAACTATATTTATTGAATGCATGGTTGCCATGGGAAAATAGCATAAAAATAGGGATGTATGTGCCCTTGGGAAATTTCCAATCAATTTGGGATTCCAAATAGCCATAGAAACAACACTTAAAAGTATAGCCATAGAAACAACTTAACACTTAAAAGGGCCAGAGAAAGCATCTGTTCTCCTAGGGAAAAAAAAAAAAAGGGAGGAAGCATTTTGGGAGGTAAGGAGCTGAGAGAACAGAGGGTGGATATGGTAGATCCCTGGAAATGAATCTAGAGCATCTGAGGGAAGCTTGGAAGTGGGATAAAGCTAGATGTGCATTAAACAGAATGGAGAAGAATGGTACCACAAGGAGCTGAGGAAGAAAGGCATTCTTGATTGTCCTGTACAGAATATTGGCAAACACCAGAAAGAATCCAAGTTAGTAAGTTCAAAAAAATGAATGAATGGCAGTGGTGACATCCTAAGTATGAAGGAAGTATTGTTATCTCTACTATTCATAAGTTCCAGTGCATGAAACAACATGCCTATTGTTACCAAGTGATTCAGAAGCAGACCTGGGATCCTGAAATAAGACTGTCCTAAGTCCAGAATTCTGTATATTTCATTGCACTCTACACCTTCTTTGGATTGAAGGCTCGAACTAATAATTGAGGCTAGGATTTAAGTTGTGATAGTAGAGACAGAAACAATCTTTTTGGCTAAAATGTGCATTCTTATTGTAACTCTGTAATGGCTGTCTTAAAAATACCCTAGCCTGGTGGTTCTCAACTTGGAGGGAGAGTACTTCCATCCCTTTAGATAGCAGGATCGCATTTCAGATGATTCATTGACTCTTGGCATTAAACCCTGAGTCCATGGATACTAGGCATTGAACAAATACATAGAATTGTGCTATATGAATGAATGAGTGAATGAATGATTCCTTCATAATCACAATTTTAAGAACCTACTTCCATCTGCATAGAAGGCACTATAATGAGTGGCAGGTCAGAAGTCCAACCAGCCTCTCTCTAAGCCAAACTCAGCATATAAACTCACTACCTTCCCCGCCCCCCCCAACCTTTCCGGCATGGGACATGACTCCCAGGGGTGTGAGCCTCCCTGGCACTGAAGGATTATTTCCAAGTGCCAACTAGTGATGCATTTGGAAAAAGATCTTAACCAAAAAGGGAAAATAAAAAATACAAATGAGTTTTATGGCTAAGAGATTTCAAAGTGAGTCAGGAGGCCATTCCAGAGGTTATGCTTATGCAGGTCTCAGGAGGTTCTCACTGACTGCCACAGTAATCAGTGCCTCAAGCAGGGGTGCTCCTGAGATCTCTAGAGCCATCTAGGCACTATAGGCAGGGCAGACAACCCCCGGAAATCATCACCCTTTCGGTGGCCTTACCTTGGAATATTTGATAACCTATCTCCCCAATGTATCAGAGTTAGACTCATTTATAATTTTCCTACACATGGTTCTTCTGCCCCTTTTATTTGAACCTATAATTAGTACTATATCCATTAAATATATGTCCCAAAGACTTAAATCTTTGGTCTGTTCATATGCTGGTTGAGCTCTGAATCTCAGCAGAGTTGCCGCTAACATCTACTCTCCAGTTCGTTGGACTCACCCAGGACAACCAACAAAAGGTTTATGATGGACAACACCCAACCCAAAAAACAGAGAGTATC